>CM045578.1:8655671-8910973 GCA_024721215.1 Cheumatopsyche charites
CATTTAATTGAACATACTTACCATGAAACATGTTTGAAATACCTAGGTAGGTACATACTATTGAGTACAGATTGAAAATATGGGTATGCATGGTTGGTATTAATATAACTTTTATTGAACTATTTGTATATTACAAAATTTTATTAGATATCAGAAATTTTAATTATTTCTATAATATTAATGAATTTCGAAAAATTCTACAAAAATCATGCAACATGTTATAAAAACTCCAATACAAGAATAGAAAAATTTGAAATTCATTTTCACATGATTACTTGAAATTAATATATTTTTCCTTTTGGTGAATGTCAGTAGTTTTTTTATTTCTGATTTATCTTCAAATGCTTTTAAGTAGAATAATTTGTATTGAATTCTTTATGTATCTATTGCTGTTTAATTCATTACACATTTTTATGAACATATGATGAATTTATAATAATGACACTTACCTATATTTGGTTGTGATATAATTTTACTCATAATTATTTTTGATTGATTTATTACATGTGATAAAATCTCTCCTGTTATACATGGTGCTGCCAAGACACATAAATTATGTATATATTCCCAAAACTTATTATATATTGGTGGATAAGACTGAAATATGAGAGAATTATGTTGAGAAAATAGGAACTAAATTTAATCATTTGTATATAATTGATTAATATTAATTCCACCTCATTTCCAAAATATATTGCAACCATTGATATGTCTGTAATAAATTCTTGAAGGCTCAAAAGTGGTATAAAAAGCAGCTTTTCATTAGAATATATGTATGAAACATTTATAATGAAAATCGTTTTCACTATTTTATAATATTTTCTCAATAATAGATATCTTACTTACAATTGTGCTGAATTTCAAACTAAGTAGATCTATACAAGAAACTAGTGATACATAGATGTGCCTGATTTTTTTTATGTTTTCAAATTTTTGCGTTCCATTCATTATGTATTTTTGACAAAGAAATAAATATATCTTCAAGGTTATGTTTATTTCATAAATATAAAATGTTACCATATTAAAATATACTATTGAATAAAGTTGTAATAAATCTGCAATATGATGCTCAATATGATACCAAAACATTGTATCGAAAGGTATCATGCCATTAATCCAAAGAAAATAAATTATCCGTCCACTATATACAACCACAATCAAAAGTAGAATAAAGTAAAAACATTTAATCCTTTTATTGACTTTTTCATTGAGCTTTTTATTATATATTATTTTTTCAGCCATGTCAAAGATTTTCAAAACATTTTTAAATACATCCAATTCAAAAATATTCACCACACTGATTGAAATGATGACAAATAGAGTATGTGTTATATTATACAAATAACCCATAAACATAACAAATAATATTTCATCCGTTAACATACTATCAATGAGTCTGTATGAATTTATCATTGAACATACTATCATGAAATATGTTTGAAATTTTGTCCAAATACCAATATTTGTGATTGTATTATTATATAATATATATGGTTTAATACCTAGTAATTGAAAATACTTTGGACTAGGCTCTAATTTTTTCAACATTGAACTATTTTTTATTGTATAGTTACTCATATTTCATAAAAATTCATAATAATCTGATAAAATAATTATTCTTGTCTACTAGCAATATGAATGACTGGTTTAATACTCTTTTGCTGGCTTTTCATATTCCATCTTTTTAATTAAAACTATTCCATAATTGAATTAATATCTTATCTCACTATGATATTAGTAGATAATAGATGTATGTAGATACCAACTTGTACAATTTATTCGTACCTATGATGATTATCTAACAATACATTTTTGTCTAATTGTAAATACATATAAACAGATAGGAATAATGCAATTTGTCAAAATTAAAATCCATAAATACATAGGTACATAATTATTATTCATTTTTATTTCCATATGTGAAATTGTTGAATTCATTGACGTAATAGATATTGGAAAAAAATATTTGACATTGAAAACTTTTTAACAATCAATGAATGAAACTAACAACTAGAAGAATTCTATGAAAATCAAAAAACATGTCATAAATATTCCAACACAAGAATGTAAATATTTAAAATCAATTTGTATATGAAAAATAGATATAGTTATATTTTTCCTTTCTGTGAAAGCCAAAAGTTTTTTTATTTCAGACTTTTCTTCGATGGCTGCAAATCAAAACAGCGTAAAAAGCATCCTTTTTTTCAAAATAAATTGAAAACAAAATACTCACAAGTATTTTCAAGTAGGATAATTTTACTCATGGTTATTTTTGATTGATACACTCCATTCATGAAAATTTCTGCTGCTATACAAGGTACTGCAATGCTACATACATTAAGAACACTCGGCCAAATTTTCCGATATAAATACTTGTATGTCTAAAAGTTTAAAGCCCTTTTTATATATTTTATCAAAAAATGTGTAGGTTATTATATTTTAAATTTACCTTACGTCTTAGAAATATGTCAATTATAGATATATCAATTATGAATCGTTGAAGACTCAAAAGTGGGATAAATATCAGCTTCATTCAGGAAAATATGAGGATATTTTCAATTAAGACTTTCACTCTATACATATATGTATATATGTATTTAGACATGTAAACTTTACTTACAACAGTACTGAACTTTAAACATAGCAAATCAACATTAGAAACAAGTAAAACATACATATTTCTGCTGTTTTTTAATATTTCCGAATTATGTTTTCTATTTCTATTATTTCTATGATTGTGAAATAAATATGTTTTCAATCTTTTGTTTATTATATAAATGTAAAATGTCAACATGTTAATGAAAATTGTTGAATAAAGTTGTAAAAAGTCAGCAATACAAGATTCAATTTGAAACCAAAATATAACATCAAAAGGTGTCATTCCAGTTACCCACAAATTATGCATTTGATATACATTATTTACAAATATAATTGTAAAGATCATAAAATCTAATGATTTCATAATATAGCTGATTTTTGTACTAGATTTTTCATTGGGATTTATTTCTTCCAAAATATCAAAGATTTTGAATATTTTCATAAATATTTCCGGTTTGAAAAGATTCATCATACTAATTGTGAGAATGAAAGATATGGAATGAGTTATATTATATATATATCCCCAAAAAACACTAAATGACATATAAATTTTTTGCATATTATGGATGATTCTATATAGATTTATCATAGAATAGATTATCATGACACATGTTATAAGTTTCATCCTAAGACCTATTTTTGAAACTGTGGTATCATTTATTGTGTGCGGTTTAATACCCAATAATTGTAAAAACTTCAAATAAAACTCTAACTTCTTGAACATTGAAATATTTTTAATGTTGTAACTATTCATTTCGAACAAATTATTATTATTATACATATTACAGCTATTTGTTGTAATTCACAGTTCAGAATATGAATGATGAGTGAATTTTTTTTTTTGTATTTTATAATTTCACCATTCAACATTTTCCATCAATATTATGCCATAATTGATTAAATTACAATATTTTATCTATATGTCGTATAATGAAATTTATTCGTTCATACACACATTGCATATATGAAACGGCTATCATGGAATTCATCAGAAAATAAGTGATCAGTATTTGTAATTGTATAATGAACGATATACAATTAGTATTTCATACAAACAGTAGGTAATTGTTTTTAGGTTTAGGCAATTGTTTCGCTTATAATAATATTCAACGAGCATATCATTTTCATAGCTTTTGTGTTCTACTGGTGATATCACAAGCCTAGAAAACGATGATATAACCTCCCGTTCCCGCACCACCGGTTTTCGACCTCGTCTGATTCTTCGGAGGTGGCAGTTCATTCGAGTGACCATTATTTTATTTCATTAATACTATATACCTAGTCATTCGAATTTTCACACCATGTAACACTTGATTAGATCACCAATAGTTGGTGTCTACAAAATATTAAATATTTTTTTACGACGATACTTAATATTATGATATTATATGGCACCTATATTTAATCTTCATTATCATCATACAAAGCACTAGAACCCTGAATGCTTCAATTGAATCTTCATACTTATGGTAATTTAATTGTCAGGCAATGTTTTCTAAAAAACTAGAAAAGTTGTTAAACCTTCTTAAATAATATTATAATATACACAATTTGACCTTTCTTATTTTATAAAAGCCATCGTCCCAACATGGGCGTAGTCCCAAACCCCAATCTCAATCAATATACATTATAATCTGATGAAAAAATAAGATTATTTAAATTAAAAAAAAAAAAACGAACTTTACCTAAATCTTAATCTATGTATGTACTATACACTGAAAACGAAAAGTTAATGTACATACGTTTGTGTCAATTTTCATATGGAAAAGATCTCATGATTGTTCACAAATTTTCATTCGGACAATTGAATATAATTATAAAATTTCATATGAATTATTGAAATTAAATGAAATATTTAGATCGTATAATCACCCCACATCTTGCTAAGATCGCTTGGCTCGGCTGACTCCACCATCATCATCATCACAATCGTAAGACGACGACCTTTCGCGTCGGTCGGTACGACATGTACCAGTTGCGTTCTCACACTCGCAAATAGGCGATTCGAAGAACGTTCGAAAGAAATATTTGTATATACTAAAGTAAAAGATACAGATTTTTAATCTGCTAGCTCGAAAAGTGTAAAAGTGTTAATTTTCAGTGATATAAACTATATTATCTTGTATTATGAAGTTGGATAGCGTTGCTAATCTGATGCGATGTGTCGCTATACTGTTGTCTGGATGCGCTTTAGTTTCAGGTTGGATTAATTTTTTTTTAATATTCGACTTTATTTTATTTTAAAAGCTTCTCATGTCTGACAAATTTACTCAAATATGCTTTAATATACAGTAAATTGATTAAACGATTAGGGCGAAAAGTCGTGATGCACGATCTTTATCTGGTAATGTGCAATTTTAAAGGAATTTAATTAAATTAAAATTATTTAATATTCTATTTAATCCAATAATTTACAATAACTCAAGGTGATAATATGATATACATATCCAGAATTTAATTTAAAAAAATGGTAGCATTTTAAACCCTTCTTTGTAATCAACATCTTCCTTAGTACCAAAGATTACAGTGAATGTTCATTATGCATACCATTTGAATAATCAACATCGAAAGTAAGTACTTATACTAGTTTATAAGCTTTTGTAAGAGTTGAACTCTGAACTTCTATTGATTTTCAGCTAGAGCTTCCTGCAAAGTAACATAATCGATTCCATGTAACAATTCAAAATAACGATATTGAAATCGTTCTATGAATATTTTTATTCATTTAGTATAATATACTTTTGATTTATTTAAAGTCAATAAAGCCTTGAATTTCGCCATGTACCATTATCTCATATTTCATAACAATACATACAAGCATTACGATATTATCGACTGACGCTTAACTTTTCCGCGAGAACATATTTCACAAGGCGAATATATAATACAATAATAGCAAGTAAAATAATGCTAGTTGGATATGATCTATCGACAAATCGATTCAGAATAGATATTCTACAAGAACGTGATAATAGAAGGCTCACGATAACCTTTCAAGACACCCTCAGCAACAATAGAAAATTACTTTAGATAATCCATTTAAAAAATATAATTGAAATTTACCAAACTCGATTTCATACGTAACTCTTAATCAAAATCTGAATGTACTTCTATGTTAAACATGTTGCTTAACTGTCGAATTTAACGCCTACTTTTCGATCGCGATTTATTGGGAAATTCGGCATCACAGATGCATATGTGCAACTTAATTTCTAGAATTTATCATGTGTACTAATTTGAGAATTGTATGTATGTACACATTTTGCAATTTTTTTGATGGATTTATACGTCGGCGCAATAAAACGTGAAGTGCGAACTTTCGTGATCGAGATACGAAAAAATTGAAAAAAAAAATGATACAATCTCTTTGAAAAAAGGGCTATTTCAAATGCTACACTTATCATTAAATAATAATTATTAAATTTATGTTCGACTTAAAAGCTCCTTGATTTATCGGATTTTTTTCATTGACGGGTTTCATGCATTTTATTTTCAATTAAATAAATGTATCTTTTATCAAAAATAAGGCTAACTCATTCTACTTGATTGATATTAAATTGAGGTTTCAGTGATTTGAAAATGGATCGAATTCATTTATTATACGTGCATGATTGCTTTTGAAAGAACAAATAATGGTGTTTCGGTTAAAGTTGACTATTATACGGCTGCATTGTAAATCAAATTACACAAGCATTTACCACAATGACTATCTCAATTATCTTTCGGGTGTTAACAATGAATGTCCGTTACGAATTAGAAATCATAATTGAGATACGGTTGTTCATATTGCGCCAGATACGCAGAACCTTTCACGACACCGAAAAGCCTCGGGGTGTTTTTCGTTTACAATATATTTATATTTCTCAATGAAACAATGTTGTGCATAAGGAAAAAAATAAATATTAACACGTTGTCTAGGTTCCGAAGCCGAAACATGCGTTTTATACTCATTGTGTTCCTTTGAAAACGACAACCTTGTGTCTAGAATGCATTCGTGATGGTGAACGGTTCAAATGTGTTTCAAATTTTACATCTATCTGTTATTGTTTGTCGTACAAGTATCGAATCGACCATGAATATTTCATAAATATCATAAAGGAGGTACTTGGCTAATTTCGTGAAGGTTCGTCTTATTTTATTGAACTGATGGAAAGGATCCTCGAAGCGAGGAAACAATTGATAGAAAAAAAAATGCATCGTGGCAAAAAAAGCTTTATTCAAAATCTATGTACGATTTCGTTGAAGCGAAAAGATATAAATCAGTAAATTATATCTTTCAACGAAATAATTTCTAACAAATTTGTGAAATCAATGAATTATTGAAGGCTTTCCTATGGGAAAATAGCTCGATCATCTGAACTTTTGTGCAAGCCGGAAAATGCGCCGAATATAATTGATTTGTACGGATTTCGTTTGTAATAAATCAATTCGAAGGCCGTCCATTGTTCTAATTATGTACATTTTGTGCTTCAATAAAGCTTTTTTACGCTTTATTAATGCATATATTCGCTCAGCTCATTAAAAGCTATAAATCATATTAACTATAACATCAACAATAGATTTCCTTGATAAAAAGCATAATTGTCGACAAAAAAGTCCAAATGAAATAATCATAATCATTATGAAAATAGATTATATAATTTTATAATGGTATTGAATTTGTATTTTAAGCATAATATGGCTTTACCTTGAAAATATTATACGCCAAAGTTCCACAAATGCGATAGAATGCAATTCGAGATAAACATCGTCGCATCAAAATTCAACACGAAAATGTGTTATAAGGAATATATCTATGAGAAAAATTCATATTAAGCGACAAAAAAGGAAATCGAGCCTTTTATAAAATCGTAATAAAATAGCGAAACTCGAGGCTGCTTTGCGTTATTAAATTCATAAAAACGTCACGATTGAAACGAAAATATGCATATTTTTATTCCACAAATACAAAACGTGAACCTTCAACTTTATTTTAGAGTTCAAGCGTATAAGTAAGTAGCTTATCCTCGATCGGAAAACACAATAAGTTTTCGTCATGGTTGTCATTTTAAGACAACAATGACGCCTACGAAACATAAATATTCACGAAAATATTTATTAGTAATATGACATTTTCATTTTAGCGTCAGTCAAGTTTTCTTCTTTTCTATCGATGAAGGAAAAACTTAGCAAAATATATAGTATATTTTTATGGTTTTATTCAATAAAATCCATATCTCACTTAAAATAATCTTCTGACAATTTTCTACTGGATTATTTCTTTCCCAGTTTCATAACCGAGACAGAAAGTGGTCATTGTATAACGGAATTATAAACCAGTCGTCAATCACACGACGACGTTAACAAATTGCGCTTTAAATCATCATTTCGGTCAACCGAACCCGAATTCGATTTCGAAAAAAATCGCACCTAAATCCTAACGAAAAAAAAGTCATACATGGAATCGAATCGAATCGATAAGTGCACTTAATGAAAGCGACACGACCGCATTCGGGTTGTGTCAAAATCGAATCGAAAATCGTAAAACGTGATCGCTTTTCGATTCAATCGATTTTTGACCGTGATCTCGAATCGTATAAATTCGTGTATTGTGAAAAGATAACGTGTGTATTGTATTTTGAATTTCGCGCCATTGAACCGAACGGTTAACGGATCATGCGGACACGTCTCGTCTCAAGGCTCTCGTTCGAAAATTGGTCATTAATCAGATAAGGCCTGCCAGTTAATTTTAAATATATATAAAATGGAACGATTTTAAATCAAACAATCGTGATTAAGTCGATAGTGTTAGATTAAACCTACTTTTGTTCTATTACCCGAACGAATTGATCAAAGTATTGAAAAATTATCCTTATTTTGTCAGTGTTTATTTAAGTCTAATCAATTATACTGGAAAATATTGTTTTTGTTCTTGATGAAACTTATTAATTGACAGATATATGTATGTATTATTAAAATATGTACCTACAATTTTCAAGAAAAAAAAAATTATATATTTCTATCTGGCAGTATTTGGGAAGGTTCTTTATAGTTTTTAATGATCATCAATATATTTATTACATAAATTTGTGTAAGAATATTATATACCATTACATGACATAGCATTAGTTTGTAATGAAAATTCACAGAAAATGCAATATCATTTTCCCAAACAATGACATTCAATGAAATTTGATTTGAAGGTTATTAAATTTTACATAAACTATTTAAAATCGAAATTGAATAAAATATCAATATTAACTCAAAAAAGATCATATAACATTCGATATTTATATGGGGTTGAAAAATTAAGTATGTACATATTTATATTATTTTTAATCTATAATAATTATTTTTTCATAAGATTCAATAAAATTTCTTTAAGATTAATTAATTCTTTCAATTAGGATTTATCAGATTCTCAATAAATTGCAGCAGTACAAAACTCATATATGAATACTAGATAAAATAATAATTTTAACGTACAAAAACCTATTTCATTACAGAAATAACATTCAAAAGTTCAAGAACACAATCAAATGACGAAACATCTCAATCTTGATCTCGCACGAGACTCGAACTCTAATTTTTCCAATCTTATCGAAAGCCTTTATGAGTGTGTCACGTTTTGAAAGCCAGATTGTCATCGACCATTCTAAACAATATTTTAATAATGATATCGTTTCGAAAACGGTGTTAATGGGCCGAGAAGTTAAAACGGAGTTGCGGTTAATTCGCGGAGCGTCAGTCGGTTCAAGGCCCCGAAGCCTGCGGCTATCGAAACGGAGCAAAATCGGAGCGAATTGTCGCACAAAGAACACTCTGCGTCGATAGTGGTCTGTGAGGAAAGAGAAAGTCTTTTGGGCGGATCAATTGTACATAATGGCGATTATTATTGTGTGTGTTCGGCTAATGTGCAATATAATTGTGTTTAAGGTGTGAAAGTTAAGGTTTTTTAATCGATTTTGGATTATACAAAAAAAAAACATAATTTCTTTGATAGGTTTAATGTAATTTTTAGTAACATTTTACTAAAACTAATAAATTCAATTTAATAGAAACTAGGTTTTTTTTTCTAATTGTTCATAACAGTACAGATTTTTCATTAAGTGCTACGATAAATTTCATTTTAAGTTGAACATTTTCTATTTCGAGTCATAAATGTTTCTGAAATAAAATGAAACCATATTTTTAATTATTCTGAAACAGTTTAATTTAACTTGAAATGGAAAATCTGTATGATGTAAGCTAATATAAATCAGATAAATAAAAAAATCAAACAATTCTGTAGATGTAATATATTATATTTTATAGCTTTAACAACAATCGAAGGTCGCATTGATATAATTGCGCAAGCTTTATTAAATAATTTATCGATGGTAATTAAACAAAAACCTGCAAACTCTGCATACTTTCAGCATCACAATTGACATTAAGAATAATTTCGTAAAAAATATTTAACAAGCATCTCAGACAGCCAATTAATGCATTTTTGACCTTTTTTTGAAAAAAAAAAAACGAATGACTAACGATCGAAGGTCTTTTCGTATCAAAATCTCCATGGCATATTGCACAAAAAAACTATAAAAATGCATATAAAACATAATGCAAGAAAAATTCACACAGAAACAATAGCCGTAATTGGCACACGTAATAACAAATATGACACGCGGTTAAATCGAGAATTTCATCGGAAAATTCACCGGTAAATTATGTGCATTTTGACTGTGAAAATTTTGCTTAATTATTCTTCATAAGGTGTTGCTAAATTTATATTTTTTTAATTGAGATTTAGCGCTTCCTACACAAGAATTTATTACGATCATCGATTATATTAATCAACCGCAGGAATTTACATTTAAATTCGCCTCAAACATATAATCATTCTATTAGTAATCTTAATTGATTTATGTCAGTTTTATTCAAAACATTTATTTGTGTATCATAAAATATGAAGATAAGTTTATCTTTAGATATTAAAATTATGTAATTAATTATCTCAATCAATTAATGAACATATCAAACGTAATTTCAACCGGAAAAATATTGTTAAAAAACGTTTCCTAGTCAAATTTTCCGGATGATTTCAAAAATGTTTCGAGTAATTCACAGAGATTCGTTATGGTCCTTAGATGGTATGTTTTCTTTGCATAACACCGCATTTGAATTTATTATTGTACAGTTATGGACAACTCGGTTTCCAATCTCACGTTTTTGCCGTAAAAGTCACGACACAATTATGAATAAATATATTTGTGCGTGTTTAACCTAACCTAACCCAGTTTCGCTTTCGATTCGAAAAACCACTTTCGTTATTGTCGACAGCGCATACCAGAAATGCATTTAGATTTTATAGCTTCACAGGCTGGAGAAATTGAATAGATACGAAACGAATATATAAATGGAACAATATTTTATTTTGTTTTTCATATATTTTCAGATGGAGCCGAAGAAGGAGTTAGATATAAACGTCCTCGTGCTCCAGCTGCACCAGATATCCAAAATGATCCTCAACAAGATTTGGACGATGGAGACGATTCATTACCTATATTGAACCCTGAATTAGTACCAGTATCGTCTCCATCGGCTTTTTTGAGCCCATCAGTGAAAGAATATTTGGAATTGGGAAAATCAATACCAGGTGTGTTTCAATTTTATTCGAACCTCATCTTTTAACCTGACCTGTCGAGTGTCGTACCAAAAGTGTAGAACACAAGTGACAATGACATATTAAAACAATGACTAATAATTTCAAAAATCCTTTAATCCGGAATGTACATATCGCATTTATCAAGTCTGAATAAAGTGTGGGACGCAAGTCACGCGTTACATTTTAAACCTCGAGCAATACGTTTGTACGAGAAGCAACAAAGACGACAACTCAGTACATTTTCGCGATCCGAAAAGTTTCGCAATCGAGTCCAACACAAAAATTTGACACAGAATTACACACGTGATCATTACGCGATCTTTCGATCATCACAATTATACGTCTTATTGCGAAAATTCATCACAAAAAGCATTGTTTTAAGCTAACGCTACGTGGGCGAGTGGGCGGTCATTTTGAACTTAACGTCCGCAATATTACAATAGTTAATTCGTTATTAATCCATATGAATTGGAACGATCGAAGATCGACTATCTTGAATTGCGACCTCGATTATGTCAGTGGTGTAAGTCTAACTTAAGTTCGTTCATTTAAAGATAATTTTTACGTTTGACTTCATTAGACGCGAAGCTCAATACAATAACTGCATTAATTTTCTTTTTAATTTCAATTAATTTTTAAAATATTTTTTTTCGGATTTATAACATTCATAATAGAGGGTTCAATTGTTCGTAGAACGATCGAAATTAAAAATCGACACAATGTAAGCAAAGGCGCCTTTTGCCTTACGATAGTTGCGCAAATCAAATCGTGTTTTATATGGTTTGTTTTAATGAGCCTATGGTTGTCGATGATTGGAAACATTGTTTTCGATACGATAAAGAGAAAGGTTGATTTATTGACTTTTCGTTTTTCATATTATATTCGGTTTTTTCGATCGATATAATCGATTCTTTCACGGTTGTTAATATGATTTTTTTTTCAATCAAATCCATTCTAACGAATTGTGTAATAATTCATTATTCGAAAACTAGTATATTTTACTAAATAATAAATTAAAATTGCTTCAGATTTTTTAATAAATGGGTTAAAATTGATTTATTATTTCACTCGTGAGTCATTTCGATTTTAACTAACCGGTATTGGTATACTTTATGTTTTTTTTATTGAACTTGCATATGATTGAGTCTATTAGTCATTATCGACATACTGACATTGAACGAACTGTTAATCGATTGAGGCATAAATTCAATTATCAGCTTTCAAGATTTTAGACCATTTCCCACAATATTGAATTTGGTTAAAAGGTTTCAAACAAACAGTGCTCATTCGATAATCCAAGGATTTTGCGTATTGTTCAACAAGGCTACTTTTCGAACAAGTACACGTTATCTTAAAAGATTAATTTCAACTGAATTTCCTCAATCGGAAAAATGTATAAAATTAGTATGTACCTATCGAATACGTAACGAATCGCTAAACACGTGTGGCGTTGCATGTAAAGTCTTACTTAAAAAAACAATTTATCGATCTTTCACACACGAATATCAATTCGGTATGACGAAAATTAAGTATTTCGCAACAGTATCACACACTTCAAAAGCCATAAAATTATTCGAAAACGCCTTTTTTACACCGTAAATTCTTCGTTCGAATTTATTACGCTCGAAGAATCCGCTTTTAGCGTCCGTTTTGCAACTTTTTCGCGCTTTGATAAATTTCAGTCGAATTCAATTTCCAGTCCATAATCTATAATGTGCTGATTTATAATTTTCGCAATTGACTCCCAATAAATCTGATTTGTGATTTCGCACTATCGACAGATGAAATTCGTTAGTGAGAACGTTTCTCACGGTTTCGATTAACCACGTTACATTATTTTATAAGCGAAGTCGAAGGTCGCTCAACAGGATTTGCATTTTAACATTTGTTCTTATTTTTTAGTTCGCATCCCGGTGTTTTTGTACCTTTGCTCTACTGTCGAATCGTATATCTTTTTTTTTAAGAGGATTTTCGATGCAGATAGTTTTATAACAGTTCGGCCGATAGCGATAAAAATGTCAGATCGTTATTGAAGTCTGATCGCGATATATCATGGGAAAATGTGCGAAATGTGAAAATGTCAATGATAATACGGTTTTTGTACGTCAAATTTATATTATAAGAGTTCAGCGGTTGAATGATAAATTGTAGGATTTGTCTATTTTGTGTCTATCGAATTTGATTAATGTGCATATTTCCATATTTCGATTTATATCCGCATATGATTATTCCATTTTTTTATTAAAAAAAACCTAAAAAAATAATAAATATTCCATATTAATATTAATGAACTATTTTATTATAAAACATACAATAGTATCCATACATATTTCACAGAAAAATCATACTTTATTGCTTCCTGAACGATCTGTAATATTTCACTTCAATATTGATAGATGTCTAATTTTAGGTAAATTGAAAGAAAGCAACGATAAAAAAAATACCCTAGGAATAAATTGATAATTCAAAAGACAATATTTCAATGGACACATCTTTAATATGAAATCCCAACATATCGACAACATTATCGATCTCATACAAGACACTTAACTCACTCACACTCCACACATTAAAAAAACCACTCAACATAACCTTAAATCTATTTTTATTGAAAATATTGATTAAAATGAATATTAATACGAAAATATTTTGATTTCCAGGAAAACCAGGAACAGACTACCCAATCCTAGCAGCAGTGCCTTACACGAACTTCTACTGCGACGAACAACCATACCCGGGCTTCTTCGCCGACACAGAAACCAGATGTCAAGGTGGATGACTTTATTTTTATATGTGGACTCGTCATCGATGTCCCCGGGCCAAAGACACCACCGTCTTCATTCATACGACACGATATTATCGCGAAAGAATCATTGATGAGGACGACTTTTGTGTCTGCACGAAGGTGGACGCTCTCGGCGAGGACGACTCGATTGTCGTTTTATCTTCGGAACGAATCTGATTCGTGAGATGGTTCCTTTATTGTCTGTTTCAGTTTTATTGTTTGGATGTTTAGAGTTTATTTTTTTAAGTTAACGTGTTTGAAGGTTTTAAAAATGTTTGGGTAGATTAATTTATGTCTGTGATGTATTATTGAGATTTCCGCGTATCGTTAACGTGATCCAATTACATTGAATTTTTCTTGATTATATACAAGGAGATCCTTTGAATTTCGGGTCAAGATTTTATTGGAACTTGAAAATTACAGTGTTGGTTTGTATCTACATAAAATAATGCCGAAGTAACTCTTAACAATTTTCCGGAAAAATCATGACAATTAATATAAAACTAAGCGTTTAATATGAAGCATTTTGACATATCATTATGATAAATACGATAAATTTGAAACTATCTATGACCAAAGCTTAAGCAGTCTACTTGACAAATTATCATGTAAATAAATTATATGTAAAATAACATATTTGTATTTTACAAACAAACAAATTAGCTACTTGGAAAATTAATTATATTTTCGAATAACACCTTGAAATCTTCGCATACTTAACATGCAGCTTTACGTATTATATTTTATGAATAGTTCGAAATGAACAAACAAATTCAACATTCACTTTTGACACATTGTAAATTCTTCAAAGATGCAAATGCAATAAAGCACCGTTGAATATTCACAATATGCGTGTATGTGCATCATTATAGCCGCTTTTCGAATTCGACATTGCCCTATATTTCAAGTGACATTGTAAAAACGGCACTTTTGTCGTATACCTTCACCGCAACACTCACACGACATAAATACCTTGATATATAAAAGTCTAATTTTCATGTATTTTTATTTAATTTCAGGATGGCATTATTGTGACATAGACGGCAGACAAGCGACATTTTTGTGTCCCAATGGAACGCAGTTTTCTCAAGCCGTTTTTATATGCGATTGGTGGTTCAATGTGAGATGTGATCTGTCCACTAAATTGTATTTCCTCAACGATAGGTTGTATAGGAGGCCAAAAGTTAATCCTACTAAGCCACATAGAACGATTACCAAAGATTTGCTGGAAAACATCTTTAGCAAATGATGAATGAAATTTGTACATATTTATTTTTTCTTATTTTTAAGATAATCAATGTTAAATACCTATAAGCATTGGAAGCTCACCGATATGTGTTTTTGCATTTAGAATTTATTTTGTGAATAAATATATTTTCTCGATGATTTAAGTTTATAATAATATTTGTATTTAAAATAGTGATGTATGCTTATACTCAAATGCTTAGCTTTTTTCATAAAATATTTAGTTAGACTTTTTTATATTGTAATTTAAAGATAGTTTCAATTTTAGATGTATTCACTAATGAATTAAATTTATTATATTTTTATTCGACTTTCATTTATTATTTTATTAAGCAAAACTAATTAATACCTATTGAAATTCATTATTAATTTTAGAATATGAAAATATACATATGCTTCAGAATTTTTTACAATATTTGAATTTTCACCACTAGATGGCAAATGCGGAAAATTCTTTCAAACTTCTCACTTTTTCATATTGTTAATACCAATCTATCGAGATAGAGGTCGCAATATAAACGACTAATAAAATCATTATTAATTAATATTTAATTCAAAATAAAACCCTCTTATTCAGATCCAAGAAACAATAATAAATAGTAAAGTTTTCCTAGAAACTATTTTCCCTGAATATTTTCTCAAATGAGTTTTCCTCGACCATAATTAACACCCATTCGAATCGAATTATAATATAAAATCCATTACCATCAACATACACAATTTCGCTTTTAAGACCTGAAATCTCCACGAACCTCTCGACCACCATCAAGATCGACAACACCACACCATCATCGATCACCATAGATCATTAACAGACAGATAAACGATATGATGGATAGAAGACGATCGAGTATCGATCTTGTCAGTGGGTCACGGCTAAGTCCAAAGTTGCACATCATGACCGAGTAATAGTTTCACCGAGCGAAAGTCCCTTCTTCTTTCTTATATCGATATACACTCTCGATCAAGTTGAAGAACGGGTCGTGAACCGACAACTGAGATCGCAAATTACTCCCAGTTAATTATATTGAAAATGAAAATCGAATATGAAAAAAAAATCTTCACTTTCATTTGTGAAAGGTAAGGGCTTAACGTTCTCGAGTTGGGTTCGTATTGAACTCCATTGATACATGAAATTTATTAAGTGTTTATATTATAAATAGACTAATTTATGTAAAAAAATAATTGCAATGTTAATTCATCACGCATATATAACTTTCGAATGGTAATTATATGTGTGCGCTATTATAAACATTTTTTTATTCACGTGGCTTATGATAGAAGTTTGTTGACCTAACATTTTTTTGTTTCGAAAATTATCCAGTGACACAAAATTTCGAAATTGCATCCGTTTGCACTTTTGAATTGAGTGTCTAATGCGTTTTTTATGTGGTTTAAATTGGAGATCCATATCGAATTCAAGCACCTGTCATACATTATCGTTAATCTTATAGAGATTTATATGTGAAAATTTAATCTAACGTGCAAAAAAATCAATAAAAAAATAGCCTACAATATGAAAAGTGTTTCTGATATTTGATTTGATCAACTTTATAAAGTTTCAAAAAATATTACTCATATAAATCATATTAAGAAATAACGATATCTGCCTGCATCTAAATTTTAGCTGAATTTAACGATCTCAAAACAATGATAAGATTTCGATAATTTGCAAATTTCATCGAATTACAATTGATCTTTTACAATCGTTTCAACAGATAGAGTCATAAATCATGGAGGTATTTAAAAACAACCCAGAACACAATTATTCGAGGAAAAGTTATGTACATATGTTCAGGTCAATTCTCACGCGTTAACGACGATCATTGTTCTTTCATTTTGTGTTCCAACAATGGTCTATGAAAGATGGTCTCTGATTTTTCGGATCGTTTGAAAAATGTGAACTGAGTGAAATAAGTTCTTTCAAAATGCCGATTTTTCAGACATCGCTTTCGGAATGTTCACTTTCTTTGATTGTTTCTTGCGAAATCGATTCGATTTCATAAAAAAACATTCAAAAATATTTTCACATTTAAATTTGAAGCGATAAAAAATTTTATTGTTTCAAATATTCACAAAAAGATATAATGTGCGATAATTAGGGTGTTTAATACAGTTTCCAAATGTCATGGTCAATTGTATGTAAAAATATTATAAGCTATTCTTGAGTACAATTCACTGATTTTTTTCATTTTAAATGCATTATCAATGCGTCATGTCTTATATAAAAATAATTTTACGGATTAGTGAATATAAATAAATAAATATTATATTAACTTCTTTAATAGAAAAATAATTAAAAATACTCAAAACTAGTTCTACTGTTGTATAAAGAGATTTTATTATTTATAATCGCTCGAATCAGAGCGTGTCTCTTACATTTTTTGTATAACGTCCGAATCTTTTATGATCTTGAGCATAACTTTCGATTGAGCTGTGTTCGAACAGTATTCAAATGTACACTATTTCCCACGTGAAATACGATAACTTCGAAAATCCCTTCTCTTTTCATATTTGTGTTATCTTTTTGTTCGATTAACGAGCGCCGTTACAAAAGGAGATTAATAGTTATTTTTTCAACTTCGGTAAGAGTTAAAAAATAAATTTAATGAATCGAAAAGCGCTTGAGATGTAAAATAGATTTTTTAGAAATCAAAAGTATAAAAAGAACTCCATCTCGTCACGACTTTTACTAGATTGATGGAACGATTTGATTATTTCAATTAATTAATCAATTTCGGTACCAAATTTGTTAAATGGTATAATAGACGCTAATAGAAAATAAGAGTTTTAAGTAAATACTTGAGAAATGTTTGACTTTAGAAAATAACATCATGACTAATTAAATTTGAAACGAACAATTTCTAGTTTGTTCTACTTTTTTTGCGGTTTTAGCTTTTCTCGTTATTCTAATTTTATCGTTTCAACAAATGGTCAAAATTTTCTCTAAGCCAAATTTTGATGAGAGGACTTTTTCTTTGTTATCGCGGAGTTGCTCATATAATTTTGTGGTTTTTGTATCATTGAAGTTTATTGTTTTTACAATTACTTACTCTACTTTCTCAAAGATTATTTTGATTATTTTTTGAATACATATGTAAATAATTATAACAATATAAAACTATAATATTTCAAATAATAAAAGCATAAAAATTGAAAAAAAAAGTACTCGTACATACATTAAAACACTTATTCGTTAACTGATTTTAATAAATTATTTTCACACGTAATTATGTTAGAGTAACTATTATATTATATCAAGAAAACATCGACATCGAAATTCAATAAAATAATAACACCATAACAAAACGATGTTGTAAATCAAACGAAGATGGTGATTATGATTTTTTTCTGATTTAATCGACATCGATCTCACGGTTCATGTACTCAGATAACGAAAGTCGATAATTAACCATCGTTGTCGTGTATTTTCCATAGTAAACAAATGGGTAGAAGAGATTGTGGTTGGTTGGTTAAACAACAACGTCAGTTCAACGCTAACTCTTGTTACGTGCGGTTCATGTGTACGGGTTTCGCGCTTAACCGTGCGTTCAATACTTTTCTGAAAAATTATATTTTCAAATTTATTTTTGAAATGATAATAACAATTTTATTTTTGCGGATTGTTTTTGAATTAATTATGAATTAATTTTTCAGGATTTTGACGCTAAATTCATTTGTTATTATGACAGTTTGTATCGATTATTTCTGCAGTTTATGAAAGTTTTTTTTTGCCATAAGTGATATATTAAAGTTATCAAGATGATGTCACAAAAAGTCATAGGATTTTCATTATTTATATTAGGTAAATATTAATATAAGTAAATATATCTGATAATTTATAATCAAATATATCATCTTGCGATAAGCTGAAATATTTTTTCAAGTCAACAACTGTCTTATGTTTGCCAATATTTATCGCAAATGTTTGTCCAATTAAAAACAGCATATAAGGAATTTTTTTGCGAAACTCGGTGTTTCAATTTCCGCTTCCGTTGATCAGCGCATCCATAGGTTTTTGACTTTTTTTTTGCTCATCATTGTATTTTTGTTACATTTCAACGACGAAATCCTTTCCAATATGTCCTTGAGTATAACTTCTCGAACTGGAACCAGTTCAATGATATCACGGTAAATGCACTTAATAAAATATGAAATATCTTGGAAAAACTTTATTTAAATAAAAAGCTCTGAATATAATAGAACATGATTGAAACATCCATATTAATAATAGAGTTTCATATTTCAAGTTTAAGTTCAAGTTTGCATATTCTATGTATGTAGATAAATAGCCTTAGGCTATGATTGGAAAAAATCACCAAGATCAATGTCGAACAAACGAATTGTGTGTTATGTGAATGCGATATCATGTAAAGAAATCTCAAATCATTAAAAATATTCATTTTCGTTTGTCGAAATTTAAATTAACGAATATAATTATACTTTAATGATATTCAGAAAAAAATAATGAATTAATGAATGCAATTTCAATATTGCCAGTGCTTATACGAGAATGTGAATGTGTATTATAATGTACAATATAGAATAGAATATTTTATCTGTCATTGAAATATCAAGATATTCGTGTCAAATGTATGCCTCCGGGTGATTTCTTGCTAAATTTTCCCCATTATAACGTATAAATTTAAACGATTTGCGCAAAAACTAAATGTTAACAACGTATATCCAATGAATGAAAAGAGCCTAAAGTAAAACTCGGATAATATGCTGCTGTATATTATAAAATATTACGATACTCAACATAATTTTCTTGCACAAGCTTATAGCGGATATACTGTGTACTTTTATTCTTATTTATGATAGAAATTCCAATAAAATCATAAGTTATAAAAAAAAACATATAAGGGATTTCCCTTAGATGAGAAGTGGGCGACATGAATCGAGATCAATTACACATACATTTTGTAACATTTTATGGACATTCACATAACGCTATAAATGGGAATGTTAATATCTTCAGTATTAAAATTTTCACTTTCACTGAGACAAAGCTTAAATAAATATTAAGCAAAAGAGGCTCACCAATTTCACGGCCAGCAAGATACGAAAAAATAAACGAGAACATTTTCAAAAAAATTGCGGTTTCGTAAGATTTCACCTTACCGCATCGTCGTTTACACCTTTTCTTATTATTATCGCCACGATTAACCGACTGTGAAGAAAATTTTATTTTATTTTTATACAAACCACATAAGTACGTACATATAAGCGTCCGAAAGATCCACATCCGTAAAACACGTAATTTCCACGAATAGGTAAATCGCGAAAGTATTTCGTAAATCGCTTTCTTCGCTGGCGATGCCGTTAAGATAAGTCCGATACGAATTTGCATTAACCTTTTATTTATTATTCAATTGAATTATTTATTTTGCTCTTTTATGTTTTGACGGCAAATAAATGCGAGTATTGTTCGCGTATTCCTGCTTTCTGTCATTGTATAGAAAGTCGAAGGCTTTGGCACGACTCTGTTATGTGAGATTCGATTAATTTTACTTTCATTGAATCGTTATTATATGTAAGAACATCCGGTGTTTAAAAGCTTTACTTTCGTTCAAGGACGTTGATCTTGATTTAAAATTTATATAATAAGCTTAATAAATCTGAAAATTCATCTCTATGAACTTTCAATGTAAATAAACTACAGATTATATCAAAAAAAATATCGATGAGTTGAATAGTAAAATATAATATATAATCATACAGCGATTATTATAATGAAAAAAATATCTCTGTCAATATCTGAAATGAAAAATTAAAAGCATCAATAGATGTTCGATGTCAATATTTTTTTTGAAGATAACCAATTGTATGTTTGACAACTTCGAGAGAGAGTAGAAAATTCATGCTTTCACCGTTGAAATTAATATACACACTACATCCATTTAAGATAATAAAATTGCGCATTGAAATCAGCAGATAACAAACGACCGCTTCGTTTCCACAAACAAAAAATGTCTTTTAATCGGTATGCAAATGAGATAATTATCATTTAGCTGAATTATAAAAAGGTTCTTGGTCTCTGGCCGTCAAGATGAAAGTGACCCACTCGCGTCGAACCAGTTCAAAGCGATGGTTATTTATTTATGTATTTTTTCGTATTGAACGGTGAATCGGTACTAGTTTTTTTCAAATGGAAAAGTGCAGCTTCAATACGATCTCTATAAATTGCAATAATTTATTCAGTCTAGTATAACCGGATTAATGTTTAGTAACGATTTTTCATTTATAAGGCCGGTGTCGTTTTTCAATCGTTTGCACAACACTGATAGATAGGGACTCGATAATTAATTATTCAGATTTTGATAGATTCAGTTTAATTAATCTTGCATTAGATAACTGACCTCTTTGTGCAGTTAATATGAAAAAAATAGATAAACACATTTTTTTCATATCATCAATATACGTACGAGTTTGTGCTAAGTTTACATACAAAGTTTATATTTTTTTTTTCAAAATTGACTCGTTGACTGTGATTTATTATATAAACGTTAGAAAATTGAAACTCAATTCATTCAAAATTCTATACAATACGGAACATTACCGTGCGTTAGAAAAATATTTTGTTTCTACAATTTTGCAACATTTTTTGCCTTTTACGTACAAACAAATAAATAAACAGTCACGAAGTCGCATTTTGCGCAATTTCTGATAACAATGCGTCACTTGTCACGTATTATACCTCCACGTGTATTGTTGAATTTTTTTTCGGTTACCGTGTAGTAAAAAAAATGCGTATTTTTATCGATTTTCAAAAAGGCCTCGACCCAAACCGATCATCTAAATAGCCCATTGTGCGGTTTGTTTGAATTGAGAAATTCACAGAAATTAAATATGAAAAATACCTCAAGTTATCGACTGCGTTTTCATCGATTTATCTGTTTGGTTGTCGATCGTTCACAGATCTATTTGAGAAGACGTGTCATTAATCAAATTGTAGAAAGATCGAGAGTTATTTTTTCATTTTCCATTGTGAATTATTGCGTATTGATGCGAAATCAGAGAAAGTGTAAAAAATTGAAATAGAAGCGTTGTTTCTTCGATTCTACATGCAAGTGTATGACCATATGTACGGACGATTAAAAACATTTGTGAAACTCGCATCGTGCTTTCGCTTCCTATCTCAGTGAAAATGTGAACATGTATATCTATTGACTATGAAAGTCGACGATGTCACCGAGATTTTCGCAAGTTTTCCATAAGAATCGGAACATTTTCTCGTTCTGTATTAAAATTTGCATTACTCTGTCCAAGTGTTAAATAGACATTAGTGGAGTATATTGCTAGTACGTGAAGTTTACTGGTTTGTTAACTCGTTAAAATATCACGTTTCAAACTACATAAATATCCATTTAATGCAGTATTCCAACGTTAATGTTATAATATTTTGTTGAATGAACGTTTAAGATGAGATTTCGAAATGAATGAAATGTGCTTAGTCATAATATTTTTTCTGTTGAACAAATTTTCTTTATATTTATAGAAAGTTTAAATAATCAAATGTCAGAATTTTTCTTACACTATTTGATCAATACAATATTTATTCATTTTCGAGTATGTAATGTTCTATGTAAAAAGAGTAGGTAAATAACAAAAATCATTCGAATCAACGATCTT
Source organism: Cheumatopsyche charites (assembly GCA_024721215.1). Lineage (NCBI taxonomy): Eukaryota > Metazoa > Arthropoda > Insecta > Trichoptera > Hydropsychidae > Cheumatopsyche > Cheumatopsyche charites. The sequence continues at coordinate 8,678,564 of CM045578.1, forward strand.
TTACGATCGACAAACATTAAAGATTTATTTATTTTCCAACCATTCTGTAATATCGAATATGACTATTTGAACGATAGAACAAATATTTCTATAGACTTTTATAAGATCCATTCTGTATCATCAAACGAAAAGTAAAGAAAATCGATGAAACACGTTTGATGCTTTATTCAAAATTCTTGTAATTTCCTTCATTGTTCCATTTATTCGAAATTGTTAAGATGAAAATTTCATTCATATCAAACTACGGATATACATATGTAGTCAATTTGCATTAGAGAATTAATTAAAATTACCTCTAAATTAATTGTCTAACAAATTTTGTCATTTAACGATGTTTATCTTTATTATTCAGGAACGATATTTCACACATAAAAAATTACAACTATTCCAATTATTTTGGTAATTAAATCTATTTTATTTTCCTAAAAGTAAAGTTAATCACTTTATGCACTGAAAATAAGCGACTTATACCTATTTATATAAAGCGATCGCATGAACGAAACACGAGTGTCGTGATGAAACTAAAATCAAATTACACACAACATTGAACACGACTTTATAACGGACACATTTTAAATCACTCAGACCATTATTATCAATTAACGATTTAATATTTAATAACGATTCAAACAGAAATCATCACGATCGATGCCCAGTGTCCGGTTCTTTGGCGGGAAAATCGAAAGTGACACATCTCAAACTGGAATCTCCATTAACTTTCGATTTGTTCACCGATATATCAACGAAGAGGCTTTCACTGTTTTGATATTTGACGAGATTTTATCTGCGAATCGGATTTCGTGTGTCGTTTCGGATCGAATGGATCTAGATCGTTGCAAAAGTTCGATAGATCACGATTCAGTAACGATCGCGATTTTAACCTTCGTGTTACGTTGTCGAATTGTTACATCAGATAATATAGTGTTGACTCAATTTGCATTTCGTAATTTGAACGGATGGTCGTTTTAATAAACGGGATGTATTTGTAATGTCGAGTATCGATTGATTAATTGATTCTATTAAGATCGATTGAAAAATTACATTAGTATCGTGATACATCAATTATCTTTATATCTGATTCATAAGTTTGATAAACAGATAGTCATTATAATTAACTTTGCATGTAAATGAAATGAAATGTATTGAAGTCTAAAATCGATTTTTCTCTAATTAAAGTATAGAATTGTTAAAAATGCAATAGAAAGGGTATTTTAAAAGGTTAAAATTGACCTTCGGATGGAATATGTTCTATATGTATAATACATACATAAGGGATCGTCGGTTTTTGCCTTTCTCGAAAAAGAGACATAAAATTAAAGTCACGCTTCGTCTGTAGCCAGCGGTGCACAACCATGTCTCAATCGACAAAGAACAAGGCCATTTGTAATGTGTGGATTGTAAATATTATGTCACTTTCAGATTCTTCGATATGCACGATGTAAAATATCAATATATTATCAATTTAATGCATAATCATATTCTTGAAAAATTTTGAATTTATTAAAAAAAAATAGTTTCAAATTCGAAATACATCTAGAACATTTTTGTTCGGATTTATATCAGATCGTATTGAAGAAGTTTGTTAATTTTTAAATGAAAATTCAAAGATTTCTCGATAAGTGACTTAAGAAACAGCTTACGTCTCATGATTGATAATTCAAAGATTTTTCATTCGAAAATATTTTCAAAACAAAAATCAGTCGTCTGTGTAAATTCTGAAACATTTCCTACTACGTATAATAATACAGCACAATCGAGTATTGTCTTTGCGTAATGATTCTTTTAAAAAAATATAAAACGAAAACATGTATGTGTGATATTTGTATAGTTCATCGTGACTTTTGACTTTGTTCGTAACAATGGCACAGTTTCTTTTTCGCCATTTTTTCATGACTAACGTAATTAATCGTAGAAATTTTTTCGACTTTCGCAGAAACGATGAAAAATCGTTTTAAAGTAGTACAAAAAAATGAAAAGTATGCGATGCTGTGTTACTTAATCGTCTGTAGGAAACTGTCTAATGATTCGTCTGATGTTGGACTACTTCTATGTGACTTCTGTATATGTCAGTGGTATGTGTCGTTTGATTGATGATGTTTTTATGTGAAAACGATTTATATGGATTTGCAATTATTAAACATTTCGAAAAATTGCTTATTTTTATGTTCATGGATCAATTTTTAATATTAGTACATAGATACTCTTTCTATATAGATGTATATCATGTGCAATATCTGAATCGAGAACTTGATTGATGACAAATTTCAACTTTCAATAGAAACTGCAATAAAATAACAAAGTAATAATTTTCCACCGTATCTTCAAACGTGATTGAAATGAATACGATTTTTTTTCCGCTGAAGAGAAAACATTTTTAACGACAATAATTCACACTCTGATACGTTGAACACGAGCTGCAATTCCGCAATTCCATATATAAAAAACGCGAGTTTAATTAATCTTCTAGACGATCAAAAGTGCATTCCGCTGCATCCAAGAATTGCAACAACTGTCGTGAAGTAACGCAGTTAAATAATAGTATATGTATGCGGTTTTCAGTTTCAAAAGACTGCATATCCGACAAAGAACATTTACGACGAATACTTCTTTTAATCACCCAACTATTTCCGTGAAAAGCGAAACATTTTCCTATTAAAGAAAAATGTAACTCACCCTAGTTGACTTCTAGAGTCATCATTTGTAAATACAATAGTAGAAAACTGCATATAAATGAAGTTAAAAAATAATCTATCGATAATTTTTAGTCAATTTTAGGACATTTTTAATTCAAAAACATTCAATACTTTGATGATTTCTTTTGTATTTTCGATGAACTAATTCACTTCTTTTGAACAAAAACACTTCACATTCATTAACTTTTGTAAATAAAAGCCATATATGAAGACAATTAGCCGACTCGGTAGCTTTGAAAACGACAACTGGTTTTCGCGGGAAAAATGCGACCATTTTTTTTCAAAATCCGCCAGCGTTTCCCAAATGTGCGCCAATTCTTAGACCATTTAGTGCCTTTTATTATTCACGTGAACGCTTTGCGCAATGTCCAAGTGCTTTGGTCTCCTTTCTAAACCATGTATCGATTCGAAAACTGATTGTTTGCTCGTTTTTCATATCTTTGTGTCAGTTCTTGATGTATTACGTGTTTTCTTCGCTGGAATGTTGTGTCATTTTCCACCGAAATGTTTTAGTTAGGAAATTGTCGATTTATATCGAGTTTTCGGTATATGTTTCGGATGTTTGATTTTAGATTATTATTACAAAATTACGAATCGCTTGGGTGTTTTTTTGGCGTCGATTTATCGTAACCGAAATTTAATTTATCGGTTCTTGTGTGTATTAATGGGTAATGTTATTCAATTATACGGCTTTGTAATTGGAAGGCAATTAAAAAGAAATAATGCACTTTCAAATTTTTCGTAAATTATGAGAATTTCTATACAAATAGAATGAATGTGGATCGCAATAAAAAAAGGATAAAAATCAAATTCTTTCTAAAAATTTACAATTTAAATTCAATGATTTGTATCTATGATGTACTATCATGTTACAATGTTTAGTTAATAAAATTGATAAATTTATAATATTTTGAAATTTTATCATCAAAATCTCACTTCATAGTATTACAATGTTCCCTCATAATAAAAATGACATTTTCTCTCGTTCGTTTTTATAATTGCCCGTTACACAACTGACTTCTTTGCATGTTTTAAGATAGTATCACACCACTGTTTTTTTATGATATCTTCTTCCTAGTGGTTCAAAATATTTTACACAGTTCTCTGTCATTACGACACTGATTGTTCATATATTATATGAGATTCGTGCTCCTTTGTGTCATTTTCGTTCATTCTCTATCTTTTTCCTACAATCACATAAGAATTGTATTTTTTCACTTCGGTAATACTGTGTTTTGTGTCGATACAGTTTCGTGCAATAAAATGGAATTGCATTTGGAATTCGTGCGCAAATTTTTTATTGACATTTCGTTAAGACAGATAAGGTTCTAATTGGAACGTGAAGTAAATTTTCAATGTAACGATAGTCCTTCACCTTTCGAGTTACATTTTCTCAAATTTTCGAACAATTAATCGATGTGAATAAAAGATTTCGGAAACAATGCCGCAATAAACTATTGCTAATTTTCAATTCTCGAACGAAAAACGATTTATGAACATAAAAGCGAAATTTTCGCCAAAGATAATCACGCAATGCTTTGTCTAAATTACTCCATTATATTTATAACCATTATTTCGAATCATCCAAAATCTATAAATCAAAATTATGCAAATCCACCTCTAAACATCTCTAACCCACATGACAAGTGAACCATTCAAAGTCGATCAATTTTTCTTAATTATACACATTTAATTCCATTTTGTAACATGAGAATCAACTTGTTATTCATAATAACCGCACTTATTGCACAAATTATTCACATAACAACTTTTAAATATGACATAACAACACGTGCATAGAATTGCATCTTATTGACCGAAACAATTTGCAACAAACCACTAACAAATAGACACAAGGTTCAATAAACTTTAAGTATTTATTTAATAATAAAAAATAAGTAGTTTTATCGCTTGTGGGACATTAACTCAATGTGTATATTATATTTTATAATTTTTTAATGAAAAATAAACTTAAACCATATTCATAAAGAACAATATTCGTGTTAACAAGGCGTTCATGCGTTCAACAACATAACAGCTATATTGAGCAATTCGATTGTTACGAATGATTAAATGTACGCATTTTTCCTGTTTTTTCAGACCTTCATTAATTGTTTTTCTTTTTGTGTTAATACAGCTGCATTTTTTCTTTAATTTGGTACAAAAAACAGAATGGCCTCGATCTAAATTCAACAAGTTTCCATTAACTGATTTCGTGCAATTGTTGATTGATTGGCATCTCAGTTGCAGATTCATCGCTACCAAATAAAAAGTTAATTACTGAATATCTTAAAATCTTATGAAGCAATTCATTGTTTTCTTTTATATTTTTTAGGCATATAATAATAATATGATGATACTGCATTGAAAATTGATGAAAGAGATTAGTTCGACTAGCATTCCAGGGAAATCGTTTTATTATATCACTGTTAACTCATTTATCGTCGTCTCCATCATCATCGAAGTGACCAATTAAAATTTTAAACAAAACGCGGATATGAAAGCTTCATATTATGTTACAGTTTAGTCAGTTTACTGGTGCACAAGTGAACGGCGACCAGTTTACTTTGAATGCATCTTGTAATCTTGCAAATGCTTGACTTTCTATTCTATACTGTTTCAATAAGATCTGTGTATATATTGGAATATCCGCATTGATTAAATTAACATCGACAATCGAACAATTCAAAGTTATTTGGAGGACGTTCTTATTGAAAATTGTTTCGATCGATCGCGTTGAGTAACTGGATGATCACGATTTCGTTTGCAGTATCGTTAAACATTCGCATTGTACAAAATAGCTGTTTTTATTGCAGATCGATAAGTAAAAGCAATTCATCTCACGATTATATCGACATTGTGTATTGTTGAATAGTTTTTTTTGCTCAGTTTTTGAGGCGGTTACGAAAACAAAGGTATTTTATGAGAAACCCCGAAAGCGAAAGTGTTTCAATTTTCGTAAACGGGAAAAAAGATCGCGTGTAAAAATTATTGTATTAGTGAAATGTCGATGCGTTCAAAATGTTGAATGTGAAATTTTCTAATTATTTTTCGAAGAAATAGTCAGTGTTTTCGAACCAAATTTATGATTAGTTACGCTCGACTTTAGGTGTAAAAGCATGCCGGAACTTTACCTACAATATATCATTATTGTTTACTCGTGAAAAGCTCACAGTTCACAAAGTTTATCGTAAAACATAACTTAAGCGAAACAGAAATGTTCAGAGTGCAACATATAATTGAACAAAGAAACTCAATACAATATAATTTTCTTAATATGCATTTATGATTTCAGACTTTATTACGAATATTACGTATTCATTCAATCGCTATGACTTAATTTCTGATACAATCATAAGACCGCAAAATCGGCTTAGTAACAAACAAGATGTATGAATGCATAAGCACGTTCATTTAGATACGATCTCTTGTACGGTTCACTGTTAAAATGTGATTTTCCCTTTCTCTCTCATTTCCTACATTAGACGCTAAGTACTGTTTACACGGTTCCCAAATGGGTATTATATTCGTGTATTATGTATATGAAAAAAAATGCGATAATGTCGGTCGTTTTCGACGAAAACCTTTCTTGGCGATTTTCACTCATTTTCTCAATAGGAAAACTCACGGAGACAATGGTGTGCGGATTTCCCTTTGCGATTCCTATTTTCCGATTCACACTAGTCATAATTGATTTTATTATTGTCGTTTGTAATTGTCAACAGTTGAAGTAATTGAGTTCAGTTCAATTGTGTGATCTGAAATACATGCTCTTATTGTATTTCTTAGAAAATTGTACTGCTTATATATCGAAATTTCATTAAAATGCATTTAAATTCGAGTATTTTTATGCACAATTATCGAACATATGATTTTGATTTCAGGAAATTCTAATTGAACCGAAATCGAAACGTCATTTTGTATAATTTTCATTTTCACCGATCTGAAACAGTCGAATAAATCGAGCTCATCATCTTCTGCAAATTAACCATTTATAATTGAGCGAAATTCCTACACCGTTTATTTCGAAATGGAAATAAAAAATGACCGCCCGTCGATTTTTTCAATGAATTTTCAAAATTTCATAAGAACTTCAAACAATTTTCCAAGAACTCTTATCACTTTTCCGAAAATTAGCGCTATTTCCGTAATTTTATAATCTCCGTAATATGTTCGTCACAATTGAATTTCGAACTATGATGAAAATCTTATGTGTGGAAGTATTGTTTAACTATTTTCATTTATAATTGTTTCTCACCGTTCAATTCGACGTAACCTTAATTGAAAGAAATTTTTTTCACTCTTCAAAGATACGCAATTATTCTCATACTTTTCTTTAGCGTTTGTAACTTATGCGAAATATTTTCACGTTACGGATGCGAGAAAACACACTTCATTGTTTTGACTAGAAACAATGAAATTTCAGATTTCTTTCATCTGAATATATGCAAGATGAAGGTCGTCATATCGAATGGAAAAGGAAACAAAAACGCATAAAATATATCTGATTTCATTTTAAATATACATTGTGTATCACGATATAAATCTTAAATTCATAATTTGTAATTACTAAGTAATTAATATCTTATAATTAGGAGTTTAAAATACTTATAATTGATAAAAATGAATGCTTTTGAGATTAAATGCGAACAAAAAAATCACGAATTAAACTTTCGGAAGCTTAACAGTGAGCAGGAAGTTTTCCAGTAAATGCTTGATAATTTCATGCTAAATTATATGACAATTTATTATCTGATAATTACATCTTCCAAGATAAATCTCTATGCTTATGTATGAGAGAATATTGCCGTACTTTATGAGCGAAAGTGAAGACTCGTGAAGAGAGGCGTATTTGTACTTTTTGTCACAAAAAAATTCGCTCGAATGAATATAACAAGAGATTTAATTTTAGATATGGAAGATTGAATTTTATGGTTTGTACGTGGTAGAGCAACAATAATAACTTTCGTATAATTAATACGTTTCAAGTAGTAATGGTGCGAAAACCAAGATGAAAGCATCACGAGATTATCGTTAGAAAACCGCATATAAATCTTAATAATACTCGTTGCGGTTTTCTATTAAGTAATTTTCCCGAATCTCAATATTTTACGATTGCATAAGAACTCTGATTTTATGTGCATTGAATAAGAAATCGTTTATTTAAATCAAGTTGTGTGAAATAATATCTGCATGAAATTGAACACGAAAAAAATCATAACGTTAAAGTTGCCTGTCGAGAAAATTATGTAAGTTCGTATAAAATGATTTTAAGCTTAAAGTCACGAAATTTAATACTTGAGCCTAAAATCAGGAACGATTTCTGAATAAATATATTTTTATTATTATACCATAATTAATTTTATCAATCAAGGTATTTAATGCTTGATTATATCATTAAAAATACAATGCATCAAATGCATAATAAAAAAATCAATTGTTACGAACAACAATGCTCAAACAACCTTCGCGAAACTTTAAATTTTCTAGATTTTTTATTACATAACGTACCTACGTAATTGACATTGAGAAAGGCATTTTATTTTGAAAAAATATTTCGTGACCGCACATAATTACAGTTATAAATTACCACGATATAATTAAGCCAAAATTCGAGCAAAAAGCGAAATTCTAATGATAGCTATGCCCTCGAGACAATTCTGATAAAATTTCGGCTGTAAATCGTTCATACATGGAAGAAAAATCACTTTCACTGAAAGTTAAATCGAAAAAATACCACGCATTGTTTCCGTTACCTTCTTCGAAAATTCATAGCATATTATGATGAAATAATTTTTGGATGGTAAATGAAAATTTTGTAATAATTTGACTATCGAGAATATCTAACTTTTATTGCATGCAAAAATTTGTGTTAATTATTTAATATTGTGCAAATTATTCAATATTACAAAATGTTTTTGTTAACTTCTTCGTTATTTCATATAATTGTGAATATTTCGATTCTTTCATGTTTCTTTAAAAGAAAACAATAATTATACAAAACTGAAAAACGGTTGCTAATTCCACAATACAAATAAATATAAACATTCACATATTTTATTCAATAGAAGCCTATTTAAAACGTAACAATGAATAATCGAGCCGTTTGGTCAATGTCGTACTTCGCAACGAACACCTCGTCTCTAAAATAGATTCACGGGCAAATTTCGAAAGTCCGAATTTCCCACGTAGATTTAAGGTCGTCGAACAAAAATCGCAACGATTTAACTAACCGATCCCCTTTTGTTTCAGCTATAGATTATGCGAATTCGATAACGATATCATCCAATGGAAATTCACCCGAACGCAAAATGTTGTCTGTAGACAAAAAGAGTATTGAATTTGGAGGCTTTGTGCCTATCAATCCATCTCTCAGTTATCAGCAAAGATCCTCTGAAAAGTTTTCTCCTAAAAAGAATTATTTGAATGCGACTCAGTTGCCTGTTAATGAGAGATATAGGCGTTTGATTCCTTACATGACGTTCTATTTGGCTAATGATTTTAGTTCGCCTCAAAATGATGCGTTCATATCGAAGGCTCATCTTCAGAAGGTAGCTGTCGTTTCTCAGAATGGAAAACTTTTGCCGAATCAATACAATGAAATACCTAGATATCAAGGAAATAGGCTTTCTCAATTCAACATCGCCTCAGCGTATCCCAGTAAAATAATTCAAGACTATTTGCCTGAAATACAACAAAATAATAATAACAAATACTCTCAGAATCAAACTCCTGTTAAGTACAGCAATATTCAGTCTATAATGAGAGCTCCGCCGAAACAACCTAATCAAAACTACAATTTTCAAAGACCGATACCAGTTCCTGTTAAAGTGTCCCCAGAAATTTATAATATTGGACCGATTCCTGAAGTTCAATTTTATTCAAGTCCAATAAATGAACCACAATACAAATTGGTTCCTTATGAACAAACTCCTCCAATTAACATTCCAGAATTTAATTCCCATGACGATTACTTTGTTCCTTTCATTGGCAACGATAAAAAACCAATAGCAGTTCCAGTTGCTGTTAGTTCTGGACGAAATGAAGAGAAACATGATTTGTATAAGTTTACAGTTTCACCACAAATCGACATCGGTTCTAATGGAGTTCAGAGTCAAGATGAATATGGAAATTATAAAGTGCTGAAAAAATATAATTTCAAAAAACCTTATGAACCTACGACAGAAACGGGGTTCAAACCAATAATACCCACAACAACTGCACAGCCAAAATTTACATATATTACTCCATCGAATGAAATTCCAATAATAAATAACCCAGAATCCTTCACAACGAAAAAGCCTCAAATAATTCGCTACAAACCACGTCCAACTAAAATTTCTTTAACTGACGAAACTCCAGCATCAATCAACTATGGACCCTCATCTGGAGACCAATTCGAGCAAAATAATTTAGCTAAAATTTTGAAAAGCCTGCAATACTCAAATTCATTACCTCAGACTATTACTGCAGAAAATATAGATTCTTCCATTAAAGCTTTGGTGCAAATTCTAAACTCTTTGAAGGAAAGCCAAAAGTACATAGATTCCTCTTCGATTAGACCTGTTTTGAGCACTCCAATTCCATTTCAAACTACTCCTAAACCTTTGACTAATGCACATGGAATTCCTGCATCAAATAGACACAGATTACCACCTGTTAAACATGTAAACATTGATAAAGCTGCTGTGACACCATTACCTATTCATGAATATCCACCTCAAGACTTAGACATTGGTATGTAAGAATATATTTTTATGATCGAAACAGATACTAAAATAACGTTTTGATTATTTAGAGCATGCAGATGATGAACAAAATGAACATGAGAGTTCTCAAGCATTTCCAGCTGACCAAAATGAATTAGGTGGAACTCCAGGGCGACCAGGAATTGATTATCCTGCATTATCGTCGATTCCACCAACTAATTTTGATTGCAAAACTCAAAGATACAAAGGCTTTTTTGGAGATCCAGAAACAAATTGTCAGGTTTGTAAATACATTTTAATAAATCTATTTAATTTTACATTTTTTTTTTGCATATCCACATAGTGAAAACTGTATAAAATGTTTTATCCAATGATAGGTTTGGCATTATTGTGATCTAAACGGTGGGCAAGCATCTTTCTTGTGCCCAAATGGTACAATTTTCAGTCAAGTAGCTCTCACTTGCGATTGGTGGTTCAACGTTAAGTGTTCAACGACTACTCAACTTTATGTTTTAAATGAAAGATTATACAAATACATTTTACCATATTCTCCAAAATTCCCTGAAGATTATAGTGGTCCATTAGTAGATAAGTATGTTCAATATAAATTCTTATAATTATAACTTTTAGATTCAAAATGATAATATCTTTCATATTTATTTAGATATCTAACTCTCAAATTTAAAGAGATGGAAGAAAAAATGAAGAAGAAAAAAAAGGTTTTAAAACCCGAAGCCGAATTAGAAACAGAAAAAGCTGATGTTATTGAAATAAAAACATCAGGGATGACCGGTGCATTGAGACCATATGAAACTCGATGAAAAAACATAGAAATAATTTAAGTTTGTAAAAACTGCAGCTATTTATTGTATTTATTTGTGATTGTCTCAAAAGAAAAAGTTTTAGGAGGGATTGTGCGAAAAGGCTTTGTATTGAATTTTTTTGATGAGAAATTTAAGACTTGTTTTCAGTATATTTAAGCATATCTTCATGATTATTTAATGGAAACGAAAGTCTTATATAAACGCGTATTAAAAGATCTCTAACCTTTATCACACAAAATGTTTAGAGTTTCTTTAAGGTGAAAATCAACGATTTCCTGCTGCAAGTATAATTAGGTATATAATGTGCAATATAATAAGTAGATAAAAATTATTTATTTTCGTTAGATTAACTTTATTTCAGCAACTTTTTTTATTATTTGTCTAGGTATTTGTGATAAATTTTCATTGTAGATATACCTACTCGTATATGATTGAATACATCAGAAAATATAATACCTACTGTGTCATTCTAATACATTATCTTAAATAAGTAGTTATACCTATATCATTTAGAAATAGATAGTTGATTTTTAACGGTAGATATTTTAAAAAGACCTTTATTGTGCCAATTAAATTCCTGTTGAATATTGAATACATGATGCATTATTTGTTTTTAATTTTCTCTAGTCAAATAAAAATTAAATTTTATAAAAAAAGCAAAATTCAATACTTTTCAGAAAACACAAATGTAAAATTGATGTAAAAAAAAAAAACAGGTATATACTATCACTAAAATTTCAAATATTTGTGTGAATAGATCTGAAAATAATATTTGGATCAAATTTTCATGTAGGTACGGCCCATATATGAATACATATTTCAATCATTAAAATTAATATTTTCATGAGATACATGCATAAGATTGAATAATGAAAATCGATGTTATGTATTTATAATTTTATTTTTTACAAAAAATATACATTTATTAACATACACGTTTAATTATTTAGACAATCCAAATTTCAAGCTGTAGGTAGGTATATTGAAATACGTAATTACAATTCTTATTTATCAAAGAAGCTTAAAATAGGTAAAAGCCTAGAATGTTACATTGACAATACAATAAAATATTTTCATAGTTTTATTCAGAATTTTCACACTTATGCAGTTGTATGCAATGAACATATTCAAAAGATTTTAATACAATTAGCAGACAATTTACAATAATTTATGTAGACATTCAATAAATATTCATAATAATATTATATTCTGAATACAATCTTCTCAAAATAACATACTTCATTATATAATATTAATATAATAAAAACGAAATAGATAGCTATGCTTCTTTATTCCCAAAGTTATTCAAATTAAAGAAGAGTGGTGCTTTATCAATAATTTGTGAATAAAATCTATTTACAATTATGAACATTTCAACAAATTAGAATTGAATATTAAATACATAGGTATACAAAGTTAGTTAGTAATTCAATAACCGTTTTTAAGATTTCATATTCATTCTTAATAATAAAATGACACAAATTTTATGAGAATAGCAAACATTACCGAATAATTGACTCATAAAACTTTACATTTAATATATAATACATTTAGTTTATGTTGAATCTAATGAATTATCATAAAATATGAATATTGATGGACCATTTTATATTTTACTACAATTACAACGATAACGAATAAAGCTCACATCAAAGATCAAACAAGCAAATCTTCTATGGCAAATTTTTGAAAAATATTTGTTGAAAAATTTAATTTCGAATAAAAATTGATGATATAAATATATAATAAAATTATATTATTTATTTATATATATTTTACAGAATTCGATCAAAAATTAAAAATATTTGTTCATTATGCGGTCCAAGTTATTGAACAAGCTATGACCATATAAATGGTTGTTGTGGCCAAAAGTGTCAAACTTCAAACGTCGTTGTAGATTCGCATCTGTCAGTTTTACGAGTTTATCGATTTCCACATAAAATATACCATTTGCAAGTATTTTTCAGATATTTTTAATGTAAATGCATATTTATAAGATTATTTTATACCGAAAAACACACATTTTTTTGTGATTTCATATTCAATACGTTTCTTATGAGGTTTCATGAAACTATGCGATTTTTCACGAATGCTATGAATTTTAGTATATCATGCAATTTATGCGGTAGTTTTCTATTTTATGTGCACCATTCTAAATTGGAATGATCCCCAATTTCACTCGATATATGTAGTTCTAACCTAAAGGAAAAAAAACTAATCTAACCCAATATTTGGCATATATATTACGGATCATATTATGACAAAGATTTATTGATAATCAAACAGAAGAGATGCATTATTCCTATTGTATTCTTTTAGTTTAGTCAAAATGTTACTACTTTCGTCTAAGCTTCATTTCAATTTATAATCCTTACCTTTTCACTTCAAAAATTCTGTCGGATAAATACCTGATGATAGTATTTATTAATTAATCATACTAACATGTGTATTAAAGGTGTCAATGATTTTTGTCTTCATATAATGGTGTAAGATGATGATTTTCTGAAAAATCTTTCAAAGTTTATTATATTAAATGAATCAATCGCATTGCAAGTTGTTGTTTTATGTGTTTAAGAAATTATACTAATGATTCATGGATTACTATATATTATATAAAATAATTGTTTTACTTATGTTCAGAATATGGTATTTATAATATAATTATTCTATTTAAAATATCAAATCTGTGATGAATCAATAAAATTTCAATGTACATAGTTTTATTAAATCTTATGGGTACTGGTAATTGCATTACTTACTCTTAATTGCCAAATATTTCATGCAAATAAATCAATGAATGTCTTAAGCATGAAGTACATTATTAAAATACTTTTATTTCACTTTTTTATAAATTACATTTAGAGATCATAAAATCTGATATCATATTAGAAATACTAAATAAAATTTAATAAACATCAGTCAATAAATTCTTTCATTCACTGAAAAAAAAAATCAGTCATTTATTTAATAATTTTCACACAGTAGAGCAACTCCCTGAACTATATTCATAATAAATATATATGTTAATACTGCAACATTTGTATATAAATACAATTTTCGTTTTTTTCACAGCTATATTTCTTATAATATATACCAAATAAATATACATATAAAATTTTGAAAAATCGTCTTTTTTTCATCCATAAGACATTGGGAGTTGTTTAATTTCTATAAACTTATATGAAAATTCCAATGTATACCCCTGTAGAATTTTGGATATAATTTTTTCACTATACATTGTATGCAAAAATATTCATTCATGTTATTTTTTAAAATTAAGATGCATATGACTATGAAGACAGCACAAACACATATATTTAAGAATATATATTTTTCTAACTATATGCCACATTCAATTTGATATTTATTTCGAACCATTCATTTTTTTACCGGAATTGATTCCAAATTCATATAAGATATATTATAAAGCAGTTTTCATAGAATAAAAATTTTTAAGCAATGGAAAAATAACACAGATTGTTCGTCAAAAATAAAATAATTTTCATTTCAAATCAAATATTTCCCATTTCAAATTTTATTGTTTTCTTGACACATTTCAAAAATAATTTAACTTGACATGGAATTTATTCAATTTCAAGTGAAAATTATTAAACTTAAAGTGAAAAATCTATTTCAATTGCAAAATTATCAAATTTAACAGGCAATGGTCGATGTTTTAACTAATATTTTCCTCATCAAATAAAAAAAAAAAATAAAAATGGATTTCATCCTAATGTAGTTATATGAATTAAAAGTGTTTATTTTTCTATTTATAAATGACCAGAGATCAAGCTTTGTCAAAAATAATATCCATAAAATCGCCACAATGCATCATTATAATACTTTCTAAGCATAACCAGCAAACCTTTCGAAAAAATGTGCATCGTCTACACAGCGACCGAGCGTGTCTACCAGAATTTTCAAGGTTTAGTGTGATGTTTGGATTTTAAGTGCGAGCGCAGCGTATCACTGCGACTGTACGAACTCGGACAGAACGGGCACTGAGACCTTTCCGGCTGATGGCATTGGAAATGGTGCCATCTGTTCGTCACCTCTTTACCGCAAGACCTGCATTTCCACATTGCGGAATTGTTATCGCCTATGGTGAACCAGTGCTGGTACTTTTGTGTCGTGCTATTAGGATCTGTAAATTTCACATGAAAAACTTTTTATACTGGCAAAATTCAAATAGATGCTTTATATGAAATTTGAGTAAATCTGTCAAGTGAAAAGAGGTTGTCTTCTATAATTTTTTTTTTTTTAATAAAGAGTTCTGTAAAGTGTACTGTGAATGTAAGAATATTGCAAATTATTCGGATATATGCACAATCAACACAAAACATGCAACTGCTTTGTATCTGCGATTGAAGATTGTTAGATACATTGATACACTCAGCACATCTATTATAAAATAACCATGCCAAAAAGAAAATTAAAGAAACTATCGATGGAAATTATTCTTTTAGTTTGATTTATTTCAATTTGCATGTTTGCTTTTTTCCACTCGTTTCAATAATTATATCGTTCGATAATTTAACCATGCCTTCTACTTTGTTTCGCCTGGATAATATTATTCTGTAATGAAAAATAAAATAGATTTAATAATTTTGGATGGATCAATCGAACATCTTCCACACTAGGCATCTCTAATTGAAAACTTGTACGTTTAGAAAAAATTGCATTAGTGTAGCATTACTAGAAGCATCATGGAAGTGCTAAGCTTAAAATTTCACACATTCTCAAATGTGTTTTTGTATCATTAAAATTCAATTCTATCATTAAATACTTTAGCAAAGCAGTGTGAATGAGCTTTTTTATTCCTATGACAATAAAGAAATTTTAACAATTGTAAACTATGAATTTCGTTAGTACGTCTGTATTATAGAAAAAAAAAATTTCAGATTAATTTTTATGCAAGGTTATCAAACATTATGAATTCGCAAATTCAGGAAGCACTAGATTTAAATCATGTTTTTCATGGTTTTCAAATAATTAAAAACGCTTTCAATTGTTCATTGTGTTGCAGTATACATCGAAATCTATATATAAAAAAAGCAGCCAATTAATAGTATGTAGGTAGGTATGTATTTTTCTAAATCAACAAAACTATAACACGAACCATCTATTCATGAGGCAAATAATAGTATATAATCTAAGCAGCAACATTGAACATGCAATCTCACAAATTCAATAATAAAAATATAATAGATATGTGATGGTGTATTTTATGGTTTTTCTACATGTTCGTAATAATAAACTTTTGGAAATGATGATAAGAATTTTGAAGAAATAAAATCAAAACATTGTATTGAAGTTTGGGTTTTATTTAACTTAATATAATAACAACACAGTATTTGTAACATACCACAATTTAATGTAAATTAGTAATAAATACAACAGATAAATGCAGGAGTAGCAATATAAAATTGCATTTCATATAAATTAAAATTGGGATATAAATTAAACAGAATTGACTTTGTGTAACAACATAAAATCTACATAACATTATATATATAAAAATTATAATCCTTAAAAACTGCAGAGGTATGGGAATTCTTTATAATCTTTGTTACTTAACTAGTAGCTTCATTTAACCATAACCCAATTCTTTTTTTTTATTTAATAACTAAAATTACTTATAAGAAAAACAAATCAGGTAGACGCAATATTTTAGATAATTGTTAAGATAACATTTAGTTTGGTTAAAAATTAAATAACTAGTAATATTGCACAGAGTATGTATCAATCAATGATATAATCATAGCTCGCTATAAATGATCAAATCAACATTTTGCGAACATTTATCTATCTACAACAGTCGGCCGTACGCCAACATCGGAGGATTCGTATCGAATCCGCCGTGTTCACTCTTAGGCTGTAGCACCATTCCAATATATCACAATTTGATTACCGTACCACCCTAAATTTAGCTAAAATATAACTGAATTTCAATATATATAATATATATATTAAATATTATAATCTAGGTTAGTCCCAATCGTATAATGCCAATATTTAATGCCATTAAATCGAAGATGTGTGTTCATTTTAAACTTACATATCTCAGGCAGGTATACCTTCACCTGAAAGATCACAATGTTATATATTCATAATCACTAAATAGGTAATAATATGAACACAATCATTCAGTGTACAAAAACAAAAATAATAAAAATGGTACTGGTTAGCTGCACGGACACCACTGTGTAATGAAAAAGTAATCGAATACAATTTACTCTGTTTGAGGCCCTAGATACACGCACTACTGAATAGCACGAGACCATGCCACTGATTAGCAATCGCTATATCTAGTGGCATGTTATAACATTGATCAATTTATTACATGGATAAATAATGTTTGTTTTATGAATTAGCATGCTTTTTATGAGCATGTGTATCTGTACCTTTGGTTGTTATTATACAAGCATCGCCCACATAGCTGACGAGTACCAAATAAAAAGAAAACAATAAAGCTGCTTCTACGTAGAACTCGTATGACTATGTATGTATAATATTATATATAAAAATTCAAATATCATAATTTATTAGAATTCACGTAAAAAATCAACACTAATAAAATTTCATAGATAAATAAAAAAAATCGTTTTAAATATATATAATATATACGACAATAAAATTTCACTTCTCATCTCAATTTTTTTTCATCTAAATATAAAACAATCTCCGTAAATAGTTACATTTGTATAAAAAATTTCATCTATCAATATCCGTGCTATACATTCGTTCAGACGCGCGACACGCACGCGCGGCTTTTACCGCGCGGTAAAAACCGCGCATGCGCACGTTGACGCCCGAAAATCACATTCCCGCTGCTGCATCGTAGAGACGAGCGCACCAACATAACAAACTACATATACATAATCTTGAAAAAGAGTCAAATCGTCTCTGGAAAGAAGGCCTCGTAGTAGAGAATGTCCCTATATTGAGTGTGTGTGCACCTATTTTTATTACATAATACTAGCCGCAGCCAACTTCGCTACGCTCACTTGGCATAGCTAGACCCCGATTGTACCATATATTGTAATACTAGTTGTAGCCGACTTTGCTTAGCTCACTCAGCATAGCTAGATTCTAGGTATGTATCATATGAAGATCATAGAAGTCAAGAAGTACAAGTGGTGAATTTAAATCACTGAAATTGAATTCGTAAAGTTAATATAGTTTCCAGCCATTTGCATTACAGTTTTATTTTTCGCTCTTACATTCTTATCTAGCTCTCTTTTTCGCATATGTGAAAGAACTAGATGTGAATGTTAGATTGAGAAAAGAAATTGCAAGACGAATAGCTAGAGCTTTGAATGTAAATCGACCTTAAAAATTGATTTTCAGAGACTTATATTTCCCTTACGATTAGTTTCACGCGCTAGGTGTAAAGGCGCGTCCACATTCGCCGACGGCGCGGTCTCCGGCTTTGCCGCCGACTCATGCCGCCGGCAAACGAAGACGTCACTTTGAATACTAGAATCGGCCAACTTCGCTACGCTCGCTCTGTACGAACAAACTAGTAGTACAACACATAAAAAAATCGACGGGTGTAGCCAACTTCGCTACGCTCGCTCGGCATAGCCAGACCCTATTATTTTTATATACGACAGACATGAGATTCTAGAAGGGAGCACTTGGGCCTTGCGTGTTCGGCGTGGGCGTGGGCGTGGAGATTTAGTCGTAGCCCAGCCAGAGCATCGAGGATCAGTCGAGTCCGTGGTGCAGCGGGGAGGCGAGCAGCGCCGGAGCCGGTGGCGGCGGCGGCTCGAACTTGCGCGTGTCCGGGTTGTACGCGGGGTGTTTGAATTTGCAGTGGGTGCGCAGGTTGTCCGAGCGGGTGTACGTCGCGCGGCACAGCGGGCATTCGAACCGGCCCGGGAAGTGCACGTGGTAGTGGTTGCGTATGTGCGTCACCACCTTGCCGCACAGTTTGCAGCGGTGTAGGTTCAGCGCGCCGGCGACCCTCTCGAACGTCAGCCGCATGTGCCACCCCTTCGAGCCTGCAAGCAACACCGCATACGTGTTCACGTCGACGCGCACTTGTAGCTTTCTATTTTTTTTTTATTTTTTTTTCGTTCTTTTTCTGGCACCGCTTTTCATCCCTTACGTTGCGAGCTTTGGTTTTTTTTTATTAGGTTGGCGGCGCCGCTTTGGCGCGTTCGTTCGGTTCGGGGTGAGCACGTAGACGCATACTTTTTCGGATGTGGATTGGTCGTTATAAGGATGGGTTAAGACGTGTGACATCTGTCCCCATCCCGCTCAACAGTTTGTACATAGTCGATTCTCAATTTATAATGACCCCAAGAAAATATAAATCACTAGGCCCTGACACATGATAGGCATTCAATGTACGATTTTCTATGAAAACGCGCGTCAAACTCCCATCATTTATCCAGTGCCTTATTTTCAACCCCAAATCAACTGGCGTTCGTGAAAAAATAAATGAAAATCGGCTGTAAAGCGTATAAAACGATTTTCCGAGAAAACCCTAAATCTAGTGGTAGATTTTCAATAATTATCAAATTGAAATTTGTTTGTGAGTGGGGACCATTTTATCCATTCTCATTTCCCAGGTGGGAGTATGTTAATTGATAGGATATGATTCCATTTACCTAATGCCACCACTGCGATTACAATCAAACACTAGGTTGATTAGGACTTGTGACAAGTTGGAATAAGCATTGGGTAAAGTTTGGAAAATTTCATGCCTCTAACTAACAATTAGCATTGATTATATTCAAATCTTTGATGACGCCAATGGTGTGGCACTGTTTATAACTTATTAAAACTTTTTAGTACTAATCATTGCTTCTATGTCCTCACCTTAAATCCGCCAGTGTTTAAGTATGCGTTTGTGCTCACCTTTAGAATATATCAATTTTTGGTTGTAGAATGTTCAACATTTCATATGCAGTAGAACCTCTACTATCCATACACAATCTGTGCTTATTTTCATTTAAACATATTGTATGTATTATAATATTTTAAAAAAGATTTGTAATATTATTTCAATAAATTTTTTAATTATTTTTCATGTATTTCAATTTCAAATCAGTCCAGATAATATAGGTTCTTCTGATCATATAGAATTTCCTCTAATAAAAATATAACTTTACGAAATAAATAAATTTTGTCATATGAAAATCAATTTCATTTAAATAACTATTTTAACAAACTAATTAAGACAATTAATTATGGATAATATAAAAATCAGCTCGATTGTGAGGGATTTAAAAAAAAATCAACCATCAAAATGATGAATGTTAACATTATTAAGTCGCTGCCAGAAAAATGCTACATTGCACGCCGTCGCTCTCCTACATACTTCATCTCATCAAATACATCCATACCGGGGGGACATGTTTTTAACTGATTGTACCTTTATATAAATGCATGAAAATTTGATTGAATCTATCAAAATGGTATTGAAAAATATTTAAAAAAAAAGTTTGTTTATCAGATTGATCAATTTATATAATCGGCAGAGTGAAAAATTCTTTCCGTTTATCAATTTTCACCTATTAGTAATTTTCTCTAATTCCAATGACAATCATCGTCAATACCAGTCTGATACATGCAATCACATTTACATTTAAATATTCATTCAATGATACCACAAATCAGGAGAGAAACATAATGCAATCACGTATTATACTTTCAAGCAAAAGTTTTCATGTACGTCACTAAATAATGTAAATGTATCAAATTTCATATGAGGATATATTCTTAAAACCGTTACACGCTTGTAATCAAATGGTATGGTTCTTTCCCAATGGTAACATTGTTTTCTTTCGAAAATGTACCTTTTAATTTTTATAATATTTTAGAACTCAATTTATCATTCATCAAAGGTTTTTATAATATAGTAGAACAATACCACATAAATATCATATTTATCCGACATATTCTCTCTACACTTATGCTCTATTGAAAAAAATAAATGAAAATAAAACTATGTTTCCCCCGGTACGATTGTAATTGATGATTGTTGAAAAATAATAAAAAAAAAAACACTGAAATTTTTGAAAAGAATAGATGTGCCTTTCTGTTAAGAAGACAAACAAAAATTGCATATATGAATGTAAATTCTTGAAACAGAAAAGGCACATTATTCTCCACTTGAAAAAATAATGACTAAAATTTAAAACATAATATCACATGTGTTAATATAATCATATATAAATACTAAAGCATTCTTTAAGCAGTTTTTAACGCAATATTCAAAAATGACGAGTAAGAAATTAAGTGAAAGCATGCATGATAAATATGTACCTTGAAGTTTATGAAAAATGATGCCGCTCCCCAAAGAATATTTGTGAATCAAAACCAAATGTAATAAAGAAGCAAATAAAACCATACAATAATGAAATTCATCATAGATAAAATCAAAATACTACATATATTGCAGTATCTAATAGTAAGAATTGCTTATATTGAAAATTATTGAGCCGTAAAAACATTTGATAATGGATATAAATAAAGATAAACATGAAATCTTTCTGTGAGAAGATTTTTTTTTGTCATAAATAATTTCATATATTTCAGAATAATTTTCAAGGTTTCGTTTAAAACACATTTATAAGCATGATCAATTGTTTAATGTATATTTTTTATTGTTTAGTGACAGTTGGTTAGTTTATATGATAAAATAGAAAAAGAAATGAAAATAAAATGATTTGAACCTAATCTTCTATAAGCATAAGAATGTAGATTGCATTCAAGACCAATACGACCATGCTAGTTCTATTATATTTATCATATGTATGAGGCTTATTAAAAAAAGGATATTTTAAGATAATTTGCAAAGAAAAACAAATACAAAGAGAAGAAACAGTTTAATACAATATATAAAAAAAGAAACATGAAAAGTGAAAAATGTGACATGTTTACACAACCTATATTGCAAAAAACATTGAAAACTTGCAGTAAGTTTTTGATTCAAGATCAATACTATGTTCCTTTACATCAGATTGTTGAAAAGCTTACCACTCAAAAACATGTAAATCGAAATATAATAAATCATTTTGAAATACACACTGTTACGATTTTCAAACCAATTGAAATTAACAAATCTTTAATATATGATCAATAAGGAAAGAAAGTTATTCTAATAATGTATTTTTTCATAAATCAGTCTTATATTATTGGTAAATCACATATAAAATACAAGCCATTTAAAAGCAGTGAAGAGCACAGCCATCACATTTCACTAATTGTAAGTGTATATTTTTGTTAATTGTAAGAAACAAAGAACATTTTTATACATAAGAAGTAAATAATTGTGTGAATTAGTCAAAATGTGAAAAAATATTGATATAAAGTTTTTACACTGGAACAATCTAAGTAGTGAGAAAAAAATACCTTATTGATAAAATAAGCCTAACAGTCTTTAGTAAAATATTTACATGATTTTAAAAACAACAAAATGAATAAAATATGGAAAAATCCTTTAATGCAAATGACATTAAATATGAAGAATAAACATATTTTATTTCAAATATGAGTCAAAAGAATTATGTGTGTTTTACCTACAAATTTTAAAATACAGAAGAATCTTTTTAAAGCAAATTGGAATTACAAAGCTCAACCATATTATTTCCACCTAAACTGTTAAAAAGCATTAGTTCATAAAATTGTAATATTATAGCATAGAAAAAATGAGTAAATCTCCTATGATATAAATTATTTCCAATACAAGAATGCGGAAAAGTACAGTAAACAAATTTAAAATAAATTAAAATTGATACATAAAACATTTCTAAAAATAATGTGGAATACAAAGAACAAGAAGCGAATAAAAATTGACTAATCTACATTATATAGTACTAAAATTTGAACTAGTCCTCTTTAAAATGTTTCATTTTAACATGTCTCTTGAGATTATCCGCACGAGTTAGGACCAACGAACAGAACGGACAACAGTGACGGTCGGGATTATGCGATTTCATGTGTTTCCTCAGATTAGTCACCGATTTACCACATGTTCTACATGATAGTAAATCGTTACTGGAATTGATCATTTTTAAATGTGATCCGATTCTGATGTGCGCACCTTTCTTTTTTTTAATTTTGGACAAAGATCTCAATCCAACATAGCCTGTTGGTTCATGATTCTCATCGATCGATCGTTTACCTGCAAAATTCCTTATTTCTTATTATGAAGATTCATGAAACTAAATAAACTATCGATAAACCCATCAAACACTAGTGGATACTCGTTTATCTTGCTGCTAATACACAAATACACACAACATAAAATCAATTATTAGGATATACACTATTTCAAATGTCATAAAATACACAATAAATATTTCATGAGAACTGAATTTTTCAACAATTTTTGTTATGAATGAAAACTTTAGGTTCTTCGTATCAATTTAATTCAAAATTTAATCTTAAATATCAATTTAATAATTAACAATTGGCCTTGAGGGCTAGTTATTTTTTTTAACGTACAGCTGAAAAAATCTACTATCCTATTTTTTACATTTCCATTCTATGCCTATTTACTGTTTCATCACTTTACATATTTCCATACCAACATTTCTATAAAAATCTATTGATGCAATCCATTACTGTATTTTTATGATAATATGGCAGAACAAGCATTGTTAATTAATGATCTACCTACTTATATTAACTAAGATAGAAAAAGCCATGCAAAACAGCAAATCAGTTGATAAAATAAACATTTACAATATCTAATGCTTAATTTTCTACATATTAATATGCAAGCAAATGTGTATGGCAGTGAAGTATGTATAATTTTTTGTGAAAAAAATATATGATATCTCCAATATAAATTTCAGTTAATGGTGTGTGGATGTACCAATAATATTTGTCGTTATTTGAAAACTTTTTAGGTCTTTCAAAAATGTATAATCCAGTTACAAAATAATAAAAAAGATTGAAAAAATGTGTTATGCGTGAGTATTCATATTAATAAATAGTTTGAAATCTTCCTTCAAATAAACGCTCTTTAAGATCTACATGGAATTCATAATTATAACAGTTGCCAAAAATAGTTCATTCATTAGAAAAATTCATTAACAGCATTTTAAAGAAAAAAATGGCAACCGAACTATGAAAATATAACATGTTTTCAATATAAAATAATTTCAATTAATAATATTTCGAATTGATTAATTTTCTAGTTTGATTTTGAAATAATTGATGTTAATAATGTGCGAAACAATTTTAGTGTGTTATATGAAATGATGTTAATTATGATTAATATATAAACATTAAGTACGCAAACAGTTAAGTGTTAAAATATAGAAAAAGAAATTCTTACCATCCATTGTATCTGTATGTTCGAGATGAGTGGGCATAATCGGATCGCTGTCAGTATGATCCGAAAAAGAATGTGCTGTGAGTAATGAAGTCATATCACTTGATCCCTATAATTAAATGTGAAAAAATTATGTATAAATTTACATAATCGAATATTTCATCATCAGAAATTTAAATATATAAAATTTTACATATTGGTTTGCAAGAAAACGGTTTGGAGTGATTTTATTTAGATTTGGAACGAATGTGGGCGGTTTTTCCTGAAAATTCTAAGTAACAAAATAACCACTTTATATTAAAAAACAAACTCACAAAACTTATTCACAATTGAGAACCAAATAGTTATATTTAGTGCATGAAAATCAATTATCAGTTTGTAGTGAATTTTTCCCAAAAAAAATTATACATAAATATTAAATATTGAAAATGCAGTAAAAGTCAAATCCATATATCAAATACATCTTTATTACAAATATCACACGAAATCTGAATCATCATAAACAAGGTATCACCATTTCAACATTCATATATAATTGAGATCTTATATAAAAATTTGTAATTAATCAACATTCATATTTACATAGGTACATCCATGAATCATCAATATTTTCAACACTAAACACATATTAAAAAATAGCGATCATCATCAAATTTTTTACACATATGTATAATATATCGAATAGTTATGAAAATTTGTATTTTTAGAATGGAAAATTACTTTCAGATAATATGGACACGAAAATATTATAAAATAACTTTACCTAAGTAAAATCTAAATACGTATAAAATTATTGTTCATAAAAGAAAAAAATATCGAATAAAACAATTCATTGAATCATCTATGATTAACATTTTGTCAAACTGATGATAACACTAACATTTATACTCATATTATTACATTAATAATTTCTTTAACATCTTTAACATTTTCAAATTTTATTTGAAGTAATAATTTCATTAATTTGTAAAAGGAATGTCAAAATTATTAAATAAATGACAAAAAATTTCAATGTGCTCATCCACATCTGAAAAATAATCATCCAAGATATATAAGGTGCGTGGAAGTCAACTGGGGTACAACTTTTTATCGAAATTGAGTTAAGTGCAGAAATTGTGTTTAAACATATTCATGAATATGGTGGCAAATGATATAAACGACTTCAGAATATATGCTGAGATATATCATAACATCATTCGTTCTTTTCCTACTACATATACATATATAGTTACACGCTCAACTTTGAGGGCGTTTTTCTCAAAACCACCACCGCTGCACATACCCCAATTGGCTTCCACACACATCATATATGAACTTTATGCTCAATTTTCATTAATAAGTATTAAAAAAAGAACATCAAACTATAAACTTATGTAAATACAATTTTTAAAAACATTCAAAATTTTTACAAATCGAATATATGGCAATTTCAACTATGTTATTCATACATTTGTAATTGTACATAGATTTTTTTCAATGAAGTTAAGTCATAAAAACTCTCAAATGCAACGAGAATATATTTTACCACTATGGTATCAATTGTATACTTTGTGTTTATAAAATGTAATTCATCTTCAGAATTACACTAAAATTTTCAATTTTGTATAAAATATGAAAAATACTAAAATGTAATGATTTTCAGTATATTTTTTCATAAAATATTTTACAATATAAGTATAATTGATAAATATAAAAATATATGGCAGTCGCTGTAACACGAAACATTCAAAAAATATATATGTATGTGTGTACATACGTAAATGACACTTTATTGTTAAATTGAATTTTGGCAGACTGATAGTCATGGGATATATCAGAATTATCAAATGTAAAAAATACTTATGTAAATATTTATTATGTTTTTATATTGTATATTAGATGTGTAAAACAAGCTCTTTGATCCTGATATCCCGTCAAAAATATTTACATAGTTATTACGAATTATATTATATCCGTATTAGCATTTTATTTAACAGCACAATACTTGTTGAATAATAGGATCATACAAAATTTTCTTGATGCTTAAATCATATGCTAATTCATATCACAACCAAAATTTCAATACGCTTAAGAGCCGCTAAAATATGGCTTAAAGAAAAAATATTGTAATAAATTTATTAGTGTAATCAATTGCCATAGAAACTAAGTCAATGTCAATTTTTACATAATGATGTGAAAAATATTAAAGTCAAATGTCTGAAACTGAAAAATGTCAAATAATTCATGTTGTTTTGCAGATTCAATATTTCAGCATGACAATGGCCCTAATCCAGGTTGGAATATTTACACATATTGTTCAAAAAGTTTTTTATCATCCAAACCTTTCTTAAGATTCACGTTATAGGAATATTGGAATAATGGTTTACATATTTATAAATCACAGATCACTTGTTTTATTCAGTTTCGTCAAAAATGTGTGTTGTTTATAGTAAACTAAATGCGATGAAATCAATCATAAATAAAAATATCGGAAATTGTAGAGTAGATAATACATGTGTATAATTCTTTGAATACAATTTCAATAAAAACATAAACTCGAGCAAATATTTGTCAAAAAGTGTTGAATAATTGTGAATTGCACATGTCCACACAATAGTCTCCACACAACAAAATCGAGTATGTAATGAAAAACACTATTGGAGCTCATCGAGGATCTTCATGTGTTCCTCCACCGTCTCCAGCTCCACGTTCATATGCTTCACGATCTCGACACAGTCTATGCGCCTTGCACTTATCGTGATGATTGACAATTTCCAGCCGAAAGTTACCATTTCCTTCGACAAATGAAGTACGAATTTCTGGAAGCTCATGAGACCATCTCCGGCAATAAGTGCAATACATAATATTCAATTGTTCATCATATTGCAACCATGCAAATTGATCCAACCAATTGGCCCTGAAACGACCACCTTTACGTGTAGTGGCAGCCACACGTGACGTTGACGTCTGTATGACGGATTCGTGCCGGGGAGACTCTTTTGCTCGCGTTCTTCGTGTTAACGTATCGGTGCAGTAGTTAAGTGGCCCACTTGTGTCTTGAACTGGTACGTTTATAGCAGGAGGATCGGTAGGCCTTCCCTGAGTGAGGTACCGTTGTAATGTGCTGTGGCTTTCCACTTGGAATGGTTGCGGTGGGGCAGGAGGAGAAGGCTGCCACTTCATCGCCACCTGCCCCACCTCCTCCTCTTGACTGGGAGGTGCAGCGCTAGTACCTAGTCTCGCCCAATCAATCGTCTGTCAACAAAGAAGGAAAGGATTTTGTTTTTTATACCAATAAATTTTGACTCACTTCCATAAATCATAAAGTATGTTTGATTTCAGTAATTGAAAAGAAACATTCTTATAATTTATCATAAAAATTTTGACAAGGCAGATCCCTTCCTTCCTGTAGACACTTGATTATAAAAATTTATAAACACATCTTTGAAATAATATTTCTTTTATGTACAAATTTACAAAGAAGAAAAAGATCATTCCTGTAGCAAATATATAAACAAATTTAGGGAACATTCAATCTGCAAGCACCAAAGTGAAGGATTTACTGATTTGAAAACTACTTTACTGCTTTATTTTATTTTTATCAAAACATATTATATTATATGTGACATTATACATAAATCTCAAATTTAAAGTGAAATAGAAAATATTACAGTAAAAGAGAAATCAAAATCTTATTTGAATTTTCACTTCGTTGCCTGAAGATTAATAGGTAATACAAACAAATAAAACATTGATACAAGTCAAAAATACAATTTGATAAATAGCCCCAATTTACACATTTGAACAAATTGTAGTAATAGATAAACTATATTAGATCATTAATCTGAAATTTCATGGTAATTACAACACTTTGAAATTATGTGCAATAAAAAAAAAATTAAGAATGAAATACTTTGAAAATATTAATCAACAAACTTACAATAAAGACTAGTTGTTGACTTACATACTAAATTTAACATTGTACTACTATGTTTTTACTGCATTTTCAATATAGTGTAATTTACAAATACCTTTGTGCAACAACAAAATGATTATAAATATTTCAAGTATCTTTTAATACAATGTGATAATTTAAAAATAAAAATAGTAGAAGTCTACTCACCAGTGGCATATCAGCAGAAATGTAGCCAGTGTCGATAGTCTCTTGTTTGACAGTCGGAGGTGGTGGTGCTGGTGGCGCTGAATGCGCCGGAGGTGCCGAATGAGCGGGAGGCGGTGACGCACTCGACGTTTCCCTTCCTCCAGCTTCATCGTCACCTCCTCGACTACCTCTACTTTGTAATTTAACATTACTGGTTAATAGTGGACTACTTTTATACGCCAAGGCCGATATCTGCAGAAAACAATAATAATTAATAAGGAAATTAATGAAAATACCGATACTTTGAAAATTACCCTTACTTGTGATTCTGCAAAATGCCTTTGCAATGAAGGATCGAGAAGCATGGGATGAGAAGGAGGAGGAAGTGATTGAGGATGAGGATGTGGACTATCACAGCTGTTAGAGCCAACGCTGGCGGCCGTGGCTCCTAAAGATGAACCGCCGGTTGTGCTGTTCCTACGCGCTCTTTTTCCACTCAGAAAGGAACGTTCTTCTCTATTATTGGAACTTAAATTTTCCGTTGCCGATGTAGACGGTTCCATCTAAAGAAAATAATTAATTTATTGTAATATGAAAACGCAACAAAACTAGATCACCTTCAACTTTAATTTTCACCTTTGGATTAAACGTGTTATTTTCTGTCAAGCCCCTAACTTGTAAACTTTCAGCAGTTTTTAGGAACGTCGGCAACATATTTTGTCCAACATTTACTTCTCCCTAAAAAATAAACAATAAATATTATCCAAGATATAATAATTTTTTTATTTACAAAATAAAAACGAATATTACCTTATACATAAAATCTAATAATGACTTCATTATAGAAAAACACACATCTTTTAGAAAAATAATTGGATGGGGATGAGAATTTTGTAGGAATATACTTTCAAAATAGGGAGAACACGCCGAGAGAATCGTTTGATGTGCCTAAAATGATAAAATTTGAAATTAAACATCACAAGTTCTGAAAAATAAACGTACATATTTACACCGAAGAATGTATACTGACTTTAACGGTTTCTCCATCGCATGCGAGAGTAACGTCGCATAGCGCTTCTCTCTGTAAAAGGTCAGCTAATACATCAGTCAAATTGTGTTGGTGATTGTTCCACCGTAGGCAAAATTGTTGATCCATAATGGAAGTCGATGTCACTGGAGTCGAATAAGCTGAAAAATAAAAATAAAAAACATTGATCATACTGAGAAAAAATTGTTATAAAAGTTTATTTTTGCAATAAACGAACGCATTTTAAATGAACTGTGATTTCGCAAAGCAAAACATTCAGAGCTAGCAATGAAAAATTATACAATTTCAACTGCGGCGATTTAAAGTATTTTGTTTTATAATTATCAATTTTATAAGCACCATATTACAAACTCATTCGAAGTTATCCGAATTTAACACAAGTAAGACAGAACCTGATATGAAAAATTTCATAACTCAATTTTTCATCAATTTATCGATAGAAATTTAAAAGTGTACAATTGTGGCACGAACAAAACATAAGGACAAGAATCCTTTTCTACTATGTATTTGTGTATGGAGGTTCTAGAAGAGCCATTACTTTCAGATATTTCCTATTCAACCGCTATAGGAAATAGGAAAGTACTACAAATAGTCCTAACCTAACCTAACCCCTTTTTCAGTTTATCGGAGAAGATTTACTAAAGTGTGATCACGACGTGCGAAAAATAGACATGTACCTATTTCTCTATTTTTTCGTTCTGGAAAATTCGTTTTTCCAATTTATAAATTTCACGCGACCCGTATACAAAATGTGTTGTCATCTTTAGAAATACACGCGTTCGTAGAGCGAACGATAAATTCGCACCGCCCGAAACGCGAACGAGTCTGAAACGCAATAAGCGTTTCACGCGCCTGAAAAAAAACGGAAACGGAAATTCGAAGAAAAAAAAACAGTGGTGCCAACTGGACCGAAAGGCGAAGAAAAAGGGCGGAATGGCGTCGCGCGCGATCACATGTCGGTGTCGTCCGAAAATAGCGCGGGGGCGCAGCGCCACCTGTTGCCGCGTGGCGTTACGTAAACGTAAACGCTAGTGAAGGGGGGCGCAGGCCCCGGGGCTGACCGTGGTCGTCGGGGGAGCGAGCCGCGCGCTCGTGGCGGTCGCGTCGGCGGCCATCCGCGTGCGGGGGCGGGGGCTGCGGGTCGGCGGGGGCGGGGGCGGAGTCCTCGTCCGTCGGGGGGCGGAGGCGCTCGGGGGCGTCGCGACAGGCGGCGACTCTCCGCAGCATTGCAGGCGGCCGCGCCCGCCACCGCCACCGCCGGCGACCGAACGCCAGCTCCGGCGCGAGGACGCGTTTCGCCAATTTCGCACTCGAACGAAATTCGCGAACGTCCCTCTCGTTATCGCACTTTATTTTGATACTTTGCGAATTTTTATTTCAGTTTCTAAACGGCGAATTCGTATCTATGTATTCGTATTTACGATTATTAATTTCAATTAAAGGAGACGCGTTTAAATTTTCAGTCGATGGCGAAACTTGATATTTTTTATTAACTCGCTAACGAAACGACCTTCTCATCGTTATCATGTTTTATTTTAATAATTTGCAAAATTGAAAAAAAAATCATATCGAATCCAAGGGCAATTTTATCAATTCATCATATTTACTATGCATTTTCAATTTCAAATCAGGACGACGCATTTGAATTTTCAGTCAAGGGTGATCATTTCCATCAACTTTCATGTCAATTTTGTACGCGAAATATATGTGAACTTTCCTCGCTATCGTACACGTTATTTTGTTTTTTTAAATACATATCACCATTTTAAGTGTCGATTTCGCAAGTATTAAGCTACAATTTCGGATTTACGTTTTTAAAAGATTTTTTTTACTTTCAAATGTAGACGATGTACGTATTTTATTTTCAAATGAGGACAAAATTTTCCGATGGCGGTCAATTCATATTTTCGAAAGAGTCACAATGAACATTTTCAGTATCATATAAATGAATTAGACAAAAGATTTTCAATTTTATATCTGAACGAAAGACTTAAATTTTTCATCTTGTGCAAAATTTGATAACTTTCCCTAATTTTCACCTCAACTTTCCAAATTAAGTTCTTGTATCTTTTCTCAATTTAAATATTTTTCCGTCTGCAAGATTTACATTTTTATTAAAAGTGCCTCATTTAAAACATTTCTTCAGTAATCAAACGTAAGTACCTATACAATTCGTGAAAATCGATTATATCCACGTGCCGATCGAACAATTATTCCGTATACACAATCTATTTTCATTTTATTCAAAACATCACATTTAAAACACTTAATATTCAAACAGATACGATTCGCAAAAATGGATTAAAGCCACGTGTCAACCGAGCAAACAATAAAATAAATTAACATGTTTGGTAATAGATTTCATACATAAATATTTATATAATTGTTCAATCACCCTGAATACATTACAAAGAACTACCTCTGATTTTCACAACCGAATCTATAATTAAGTTAGCGAAAATGGTGACACAATATCATACCCATCAATTTGAAAACTATTTTCAAACGTACAATCCGTCAAAAATAAAATCAATCGAAAGTGAGTAGACTTATTATGAAATTTATATTGAAAATTGTGCAATTTTCGAAATGAAAAGCAACACGTTGCGCTCGCGACCCTAGTGCGCCTCTGCAAAACGCGGCGTTCGCGAATCTCAAATTCGCGAACGCTCCTCGCGTGCACTCTGCAATGCGCTCCGGCATAAACACGGCCGACACTGCTGCCAACCGAACGCGAACACACACTCGTTAGTCCGTCGAAGATTTTCAAATCTTCGATTCCCGCGCTCTCGTGTCACAAGCCGATATTTGAGCGAACTAAACACTCTTATCGCCGGCCGAAGGCAGAAATATAAACATACGATAATGGTTTTAATAATCGCGAAGTCGAGGTTATCTGCAGTCAGGGGCCTTGACATTAGAACCTCCGGAGCCTTTTTCTGCACGTGCCGAAGGTCGCGATGCAAAAAAGGGCTCGGATAACGAGTCTGAGAAAATGGCGATTCAATTTATTTATCCGAGTGCGCGCGCACGCGTGCGATTAAATCTTTCACGGTCGTTGAGCCCCCGTGCGATTATCAAACTGTGTATGTGATCTCGTATAATTAGATCTTGATTGGTTATTGAGTGTGTTTCTTCAACGGTGGGTAACGCGAGTTTGCGCTCGAATTGCGAATCTTCCGCTGGAGCAGAAAAGAAATCCGACGAGTCCAAAGTGCTGACCTAAACGATCGACAATGTTATATCGATGGGTTGCTTCAATGTTGACGTTCCAGATCATTGTTAAATCACATTGAATGTCTAAAAATGTATTAAAATCAGGATGGGAATCAATATTGGAAAAAAACTATTTGAAAAAGGAATTCCAATTTACCGGTAAATCGATAATGGATTCCCTAGTTCGAAAGTTCATTGGGATGTATCAGTCTTTTTTACACTAATATCAGTATGCTGAGAAAAATAATTAAAATCTGGGAATATTTCTAAATTCGCAAAAAAGCATTAATGACAATATGTTTTCAATATAATGTACCTATTATTGAAACATCATATTAGAATATCAATAAAATTAATCATCCGAGAGATGCATGATGAATAATGAAATGAAACGCTGAAAACAAACTCTAAAGATAATTTCCATAAAGCTTAAATTATGTATATTCATATCTAAATCTTAAAGTTTCAGTGATTCGTGTAAAAGGCGCCGTCTAGTCGTTATAACAGGTGTAATAAAAAATAGGGGATTGATTCTAAAGGAAATTTGAATAGGCTACGAAGTCGTTCTGAAAAGATTCCATTAGTGCAAGATCGTCTAATTTGATACCAGGTATTATATTATAAATTGTGAGGGATTATGCACTTAGTAGATTTTCAGGTAAATCCATTAAAAGGCAGATAAGTGCAGGACTATCGAGGACTTCGTGCTCGAACGAAGACACGAGCGATTTCCTGATTTGCTCGACACAGAAATAGAAATATTTTTATGTTCTATCAGTGAAATTTTGCTCTTATGACCCTACAATCAAGTCGGTGTTATTTTTCGTGTGCTGAAACTCGAAAAAACGCCAAGTGGCGATTTGAATATGTCATATATCGCCGTTCACAGGGCAAAGTTGAAAACTCGTATGTACTTTGCGTATTGAATTTTCCACGTAAGCAATGTAAAGGCACGTACGCACTTCGCCCGTTTTCCCATTCGTGTGCGAATCCGAAAGACTGATTAAGTCACGTCGCATATTTTCAATTTACCCTAGTTCCACTTAATCACTCAATCATTATCGTATCTGTAATCCGTGAAGATAAATCTTGCAATTCCTGTACGTAATGCCATCTACAGATTATCTTCTCCGATATTAAGTAGTGTTAGATAGGTCAAAAATGCTAAGTGAATCGAAATCGTATATGATAAACGAAACAAAGCTAATGAAAAATATTAGATACATTAAAATTTCAGATCTAAATCTAGTATCGAAACGGAATGATTAAGATCTGAAATGAGATTCAAAGAATTTCAAAAATCTATCAAATCCTCAAGATGAAGTGAGACTGAGTAAGCCTTCCAATTAGATGGTTTATTATTTATCATTAAAACTTCAAAAAATGGAACTTGAGAGGATGATGTTAAATGTGTTCATGTATGATGTTAAAAAAGAAAAATTTGAATTTTATTAACTTAAAATGATTCCAAAGAGAGATATTTATCATTTTGGAGCACAAAATCGTTGAAAAAGTTACATGAAAATCGACTATCGAGTGCATATAACACAACTTGTTCGATAATGAAATTTGATTTTTCATGAAAACCCTATATGACGATTGAATTTCACAAAGAGCACAAGTGATTTTCTTATCGATACAGAAAATGGTTCTATGTACGATACAGAACTATTTTCTGTATTTAACTCAATTTCGATAAAAAAAAATCACTTATGCACTTCGTGAAATTCAGTCATATAAAAAAAACTTTCGACTGTCTATCTACCAATCGAGATAAATATGAAATCTGATGGATTTCAATGTTAGGTGGATCAATTTAAGACCATAGAAAGCGATTGGATCCCATAGAAAGCGATAGGACCCCGTCGAAGCAGCACCCAAACGGGACGAGATCTGGTGGATGATGACCCAGAAAGGTCAGGATCTGCGAGGATCAGACAGAATCGATCCACCGAAGTAGGGGTGAATGTTTGCACGAGGTATCCAGTGCAAGTGCAGCCAGTCTGGGCGAAGTGGGTCACGTCGGCGCACTAAGGGTTAATGGTACAGAACAAGAACGGATGGTCATGACCCTTATTTCTACAAAACGTCGACTTTTCATCATATACTAGCATACGACGACTGAAAAGGCCGAGGGGTACAAGTTACTTGAAGGTGATTTCGAGAAAAGTGCGTTCAAAGTTGACCATGCACTTGCACGTATTATTAGGAGGAGGTCGATTGATTTGATGATATGTTGAGGCACACGTTTCGAATTCGTTTATATCCATTTGCCATTGAATAAATGAGCGTGCATAGAAGCGATTCCTGTTCATTACTCAATTTCGGCAAAAATGTCACTTGTACCCTTTGACCTTTTCGATTGTCATATAAGAATATAAACAAACTTGGGACGTGTACCCAGATATATTATCAAATCACTCGACCTCCTCCTAATACATGATCGCTTTTCGCGTAATCACCGTAAAGTCACTTGTACCCCTTGGCCTTTTCGATTGTCATATAAGAATATAAACGAACTTGGGACGTGTACTGAGATATATCATCAAATCACTCGACCTCCTAATACATGATCGCTTTTCGCATAATCACCGCCAAGTCACTTATACCCCTTGGTATTTTCAGTCGTCGTATATAAAATGCATTAGATTTTATCTTCGAGCTCGTTAAGATTGATCGTCGCCGCTTTGATTCGATTTAATTAGAAATATTTAATTGTTTATTGCATACATGTATTCAATTGAAATGGCCTATGTAATTGCACTGAAGTTTAAAAGTACGGTAAATTTTAACTGCAGTTTATTTTGTTTTTAATTGGTGTTATCGATCGAATATTTGATATCGTTCGGATTTAATCAATGTTTACAGTGAGATTGATATGGAAGATTTGAGATAATTTAATCAATGTCATGTGGAATGCTTTTCAATCACTTTTTACACTTGCAACGGGTAGATCGGTTTTATGTTAAAAGGTTTACTTCTATGAAATTAGAAAAGTTCGAAATTTCAAGTAATTCGAATAGTATCTTCACATCGCATCATTCAATTTATCGTCCATTTACAACTATGTAAATGTTGACTATGTGTATAAAAAATTTGGCTAATAAACGTTAGATCATCTGACTTTGAATGTCATTTCTGACAGATGTAATAATACACACCTATGTGGAAATGAAAATATTTTTACACGTCACAAAATGTATTATAACTATTGGTTATCGAGAGAAAATCTTTGGTATTATTTTATAAGTAACAAAACAAATATTAGAGGAATCGATATATCTTACAATAAGAAAATTTCAATTCAAGCAAGGTCGGAAATGTTGAAAATAATGAAAAAATACACACAAATCCGTTATCATAATCACACGAACCAAAATAAAAAAGTCATCCCTAACCGAAAAACATAAACAAATTTCGGTGAGGTCAAGCTCTCTGAGAGCTACATAATGAGATAATTAACCACACCACATACACACGTGACATAATCGACATTTATTATGTTTTCGTCTCATTATCTACTTGTGTAATAACCAGTGTACGTTTTTTTCAGTCATCCTCGCATCGAGAATAGCTAGAGATTCTGAAATCTTGACTTTTTCGGTCTCGAGACTCAAGACTTTCTGGGATTCGAAACTTCATATGAAAAACTATTTATGACTTAATACTTCGAAGTTTTTTTGAGAACGTACAGAAGCCATGAAACTACATTAGTAACTAGTGTATTGACCAATCGACACAAAATTCAGCAATCAGATTAGATTTTTTTCTTATTTTCACACATTAGGTTAGTTACGTTTAAGATTCTATTGGATTAGATCAAGTAACATATCAATCGCATAGCGCAAAAGTATCCAGTATATTAACTGTTTTCATACAATGATAAAATTAAATGTTAAAGCTTTTCAGATATAAAAATATAGTTTTCTATAAACAAAATGTGAAATTAGTATTAAGGACTGGTCTTTTCACTCGTCAGTAACATTTGTTAGTTAACTTACTTTTATTTCCCATTGAGTTTGAGAACACACTATGTACATCCACCTTTCAAACTCTATAGAAAAAAAAAACTCAAGTTAGCTGAAAAGACCAACCCTCAATAGCCTCGAGACTAATTTAATCAAAAGTCTCAACACTCGAAACCTACAAAGTTTCAAGACTTTTCCCAGAAAAACTCATAAGGTTCAAGAGCCTGCTAAATCTCGACACCTCATAACTGGCGCAGTTCTTCAATGCAGAGATTTCGTGTCGTGAACTAGAACGATTTAACTGAAAAGGAGCTAATAGCGGCAAAAGTCTCTACAATCGAAACCCCACAAAGTTTCAAGACCTTTCATAGAAAAATTCCTAAGGCTCGAAAGACCTGCAAAGTCTAGAGACTCGGATCCCGAGAAATCTCGACACCTCATAACTGGCGCAGTTGTTCAATACAGAGATTTCGTGTCGTGAACTAGAACGATTCAACTAAAAGGGAGCTAGTAGCGGAAAAAGTCTCGATACTCGAAACCCCACAAAGTTGTAAGACATTTCCCAGAAAAACTCTACTCGAAGGCCTCCAAATTCTCGAGACTCGGATCCCGAGAAATCTCGCCACCTCATAACTGGCGCAGTCGTTCGATGCAGAGATTTCGTGTCGTGAACTAGAACGATTCAACTGAAAAGGAGCTGGTAGCAGTGCATCCGAGAGAGAGCTGGTCGCCTTCGCTATACAGTTAGATCGAACGCGAAAGTATTATATGAGACTACAACGGGAAAACGTCACTATAAAAGCTGAATATATATCGCTCTCTTATCGAATCGATCGGTATTCGATTCTGGTGCTTTTCGAGGATGATTTTGGACGAAGTGATCCAGAGGAACGCATGAAATTTGAAGAAAAGCGATTTGAGCTGAACTCATCTGATCTGATTCAATATAATCGTTCGAATTTTGATCGAAGTCGTATGAGCGTAAAGGATGTTTTAGTGTAGTTCTTTGTTGGAGTTGTTAACATCGTTTGTACAATCTTTTGAAAATAATGTTGTGTGAGGGTCGAAAATACAATCATTGTTCGTAGAATACAATAGAAATGGTAGCGACCTATTGCAAATACGATTAGCTTTTGAGTTCATTTATTCGGCGTAATTCAAAGTAGCGAAACCATTTAAAAGAATATACGAATCGTATGACACATTCACGTAATCGAATTCCGTACACATATTCGAATAGTGAAATTTCGTTAAATTTGTTAGTTTTTGTACTCGATAGATTCGAGAGAAGCAGATGTTAAGCAAAACAATAATCAGAGTAAACCGTACAAAAAAAACCCTAAAGATATAACACTAAAAATTAAGAATTTCAAAAAGATTTCGTAACCACATCACCATATCAACTACAAAATCAAATACATACAAACGTATGAAAAAAATTAACGATGTGTACATACATGAACATTCATAACAAGCAAATTCAACTCGAATAAATTCGCAAATCGCAATATGAACTACACAGAAAACAATTGCAAAATCATTTTTTTTCTATAAAAAGGCGAATTAGGAGGACTTGATACTCTCTTTTAACTTTCTTTTGGAAAATTGTTTTAAACTTAATCAAATTCAGACAAACAACATAAAGGAAACCAAGTCTCCTAGAAGGATAAAGTCCTCCCTACTTTTTTATCCCTAACTTAAAATTGAAAAAAATAATTCAATAATTTATCCACACTGTCCCTTTCGTTCACACGAGCACACACTGTCAAATTTCCTTATCTTCGCGTATCAGATTCGCCACAAAACAAAAACACATCTCACATTTTCAATGACATAATAAAAATTGCGATAAGATATGCGTTCTGAACGATTTTTTTTCCATCTCCTTCATAATTACTGTAGCTAAGGATCTCCAATTCGTTTCAGAATCGTTGGTAAGTATGTATGACATCATCTCCCATATACCGGTCACGTATCGAAAATCAAACAAGCCCAAGAAATGGCAGAACCGAGACGAGTTTGCATACTGTAATCAAATGCAAACTGTAAATATTGTATAAACGTGTATGTAGTCGAATTTTAGCCTCATGATTTAGCTATGTTCAGACATTTGCCAAATTTTTCGGGACATGTCAACGTTTGCCAAAGCGAGAACTACGATCGTGTGAAATTCGCTAAAATCTCTATGTATTTATGTAAGAAACTAGGAAATATAATTTTTAAGCGATTTTATATGTAAAAAGTGTATGCAAGTAAATCTAGCCAATTTCAAAGCCAGACAAAAAAGTGTGAAGTACATTTTTGTATGAAGGTAATTTTGATGGATATTTATCGTTTTGTGATCGATTTAAAAGAGTGAAACTGTTTTTATATACGATTTAAGAAAAATCTGAATTGTACGTCTGAATGTAATAAATTTAAAGTAAATCGCCTGCCAATTCTTTTGTGGCGCAAAGAATCAAATACCAAAGTTCTGGCAAAATCTTAAAACTTTCAAACGCTCACAAGATTTAGATTCCACAGACATTCGAAAATATAATACACATCAAAATTACCAAAATCAGAAACATTTCGATTTCACAAATTCGACGAAAAGAAAACATCAAATTGCACACCTTCGTAAGCGAATATGGCAATATTACAAAACGGCCTGATATTCGAGTACAAATTCCGATGCACTGTACAATGTCAATAAGCGGAATCACACATGTGAAGAAATTCGCAATTGAACACTTTGCTCGATAAATTCGCAAATACGTATCGCTTTAGCAACGCCAAGTATTCCTGGACTAACTCAGTCAGTAATAATAACAGCCCAAGTAAAATATTTACATTTACATTTCCACGATAAAGTCACGCTCGACTCTAGGCGAAATTCTTGGCGATTTTTTTTTATTATGGAGATAATGAACTTTTTTTTTTATGTAGCATGAGAAAAAAATCATGAACGATCCGTGAAAAAAATGTGTAGGAAGGAAAATAACAGTTAGGGCTGCCTAGGTAATTAATTATGTTGTTAGTGTATCGTTTCAATATAGATGTTCTATGTAAAAAGATTGTTTCATTATTGCACCTAATGAAAAAAATGATATTTTGAACAAAAAATATCTTGTCTAATACAAACTAATCCAAATTTTGATTAGTTGATATATGATTGTGCTAGAAATCGTTTAAATCATAGTATTTTCTTTTTGGAATTGATACTGATTAAAATGTATAACATGTTATTTAAATGAAAGTTTATCCATTAATTGAAGGAATTATTCACAATAAATCTAACAATGTCCGAATGACTTACCGACTTCGACAGATAATATAAATTTCCAACAATATTGATAAGACATTCAATACACTATTTTCATTCAAAAGTTATATGAATTCAATTGCAGCAACATATTGGCAATTTTTATAGGGGGCAACATTAGCAAATTCTGCCAAAAATGCACGCGTTGCAAAAAAAAAAAATGCATTTCGCGTTATTTCGAAACGGGGTTATTATTAGACTGGCAACATTTGCGAAACACGAAAGTGAGCGAATTTATTCACCGAACGAATATATAATGCACATTACAAATTTAGAATATTTCGTCATTTTGAATTTGCAAATGCTGTCACTTTCCTGTTGCGGTTTTGTTTCCCTTCGAATGACAACTTTTTTTCATTTAAATCGTTTTGATTTGGAAACATTTTCCAAGTCTTCAGTGTGATATTTGCAAACATTCGTACGAATCGGATGCAACAAGTTGGCCACGTGTGTTGACAGCTTTAGAATCGAATTCAATATAGAATACATAAACGTGTTTCGAAGAAATCGTATCCGGGTGCATTTGCTAATTTAGTAATTTAGTTTTACAATAGATTGCGATACTTATCGCTTTTATAATGGAATTTGAAAATCCCTTTGTAATCGTTATCGACACACAATAAAAATCAAATAAAATATATAAATAGAACGTTTAGTAGGGATTAATTATAATGTAAAGTGTAGCTACATAGATATCACGATGATAAAACGTCCTTATTTTAATGAAACTATCTAAAATAAAATAAAAAATATGCAAAATTGAAAATTTTGGAAAAGAGCCCTTTTTGGTTTGAAATACCCATTTGTTTCAAAAAGGTACTAAAAAGTTGAATAAACGGCACGACATTCGACTAAGTTAGATTTTTTCAACTAGGATTTTACTTACCGGGTTCAAGCCCTATACATGTGAATCATCATGAAACTTTTTTTAGGTTAGGTTGAAAGTGAAGAAATTGATAAATAACTTTGAAAAGTCTAATAAAACATAACATAAAATCTAACCTAACACATTAAAAGTTGTGTCGTCGATCTAACCGTTCGGCACATTTCGATTTCGCACAGTAGAACGATTACACGTGTCCGGTTTCTGCGAACGCGGACGCACCCTACAAAAAAAACTTAGCACTACACATACTCACACAATTCCAAATCATCGAAAACTAAACAATTCCGAACGAAAATTCGCAACGAAAAAATAAAACACTTTGCAAATACATAATACGGAAAAAAAAGCACTTCGGTGGCCGACTGCCGAAAACAAATACGCGCTGCTCCGTCCCGGCAACCGGTCGAAGGTTTAAACTACTTTTGCACACTGAATATCAATTAATCGACACTCTTCGAAGGTTTACCTAATTTCGTATCGCAGGACATGAGAAATAGAAGGCACTGTGAACCGCGACGGCCTCGTTCGACGACATTTATGAGAGCCACTACGCGAACGATGCACGCGGCCCTTGAGCCGATCCGTCACTGGCCATCGCGAAAAATCCGCACGCCGTTCGCACTAGCGCTAAACTTTCGAACAAACCAAAACAGCTCTTATTCGCACTGCGCATAAGGTTTATTGTCGGTCGTAGCAAAAAAATATTCGCATGCCGAACGAATTAGTACTGAACTTTTGTTAGATACTAATGTTGACCTTATACACATTACGTTTAAGGTGTATATTTGACTATATAAGAAATTTGCACACATTTGTATAAGCGTTAAACTTTCTACCATACAAAAATAGTTTTTATCAATATCACACATAAGATGCATTATTAAGAATACGAATTTTTGCACATCGTTCGTATCAAAGCTGAACTTTTTAAATGAAGCAATATCTACCTTATATTTATTAAAAATAAGACTTAAAATTATTTGGATATTAATAAATCTTATTAACGTACGTCGTTAAGGTGCATAAT
Source organism: Cheumatopsyche charites (assembly GCA_024721215.1). NCBI lineage: Eukaryota > Metazoa > Arthropoda > Insecta > Trichoptera > Hydropsychidae > Cheumatopsyche > Cheumatopsyche charites. Next base: position 8,720,617 of record CM045578.1, read on the forward strand.
GGAAAATACTATTGTGGAGTTTATAATATTATGGAATAAGATCTGTTTTGGTTTATATGGCGCGCTTGGAGACAGGCGGGCCCCCCGCCTGTTTGTAAACACGCGGCGCGTTCGCGAATCCGCGCGCAAAACTATTTCGCCTGGCCATGGCCGCGACACGTCACGCGCTCTAGCCAAATGTCGCGTGCGTGTGTGCGTCCGTGTGTGCGCTTTTATTTGCACGTGTGTGCGCGCGACAAACGTCAAGTGGCCCGTTGTGTTTAGGCCGTTAGTAGGGTGACGCTATTTTTTTTTCGTTGATACCATTAGTTTCTAAAAAAAGTTTCGAATGTTATCGAAATTGACAGTCGAAAGAATTTGGTGATGAATGTACAAGTTTGATTTATTGAAGACAGTTTATTATGTTAATTATTTGATGTATGCTTAATTGCATGAGTTTTTCCGTATTATTTGAAATATTAACGTATTAGATATAAATAGAAATGAATAATAAATACTTTTAAGTAAGATATTCGTAAATTTTATTCAGAAATCTAGAAAGAAGCTTTTGAGTGCTATTAAATTACACAAACATTATTCGCAAACATTTTAATATGGTAATAAGGATAAGTACGAAAATGTTTTAAGATAATAAAATTCGTAGATGCATCCGAAAATACACAACTTTCACATTTTCATTTCAATGAATATGATAATAAGATTGCAAATATAGGAATATTATATTCACATATCGATACAGATCCAAAACCTTTAAATCTGAACGAACGGACATAAACATAAACGATCTCTACACCAGATTCAAATTCGCCAATCAAACCCCCATCTTATAAAGTCCTCATTTAGCCGAAACGTGGCCACAACAGTCGAATTTCTTCAGCCATAAGCCCGACTCGCGAATTCGGTCCTCGCGCGACCTTCGGCGACACACTCCGAGCCCAACACGAAGAACCAACACTCGATGTCCGATGCCGTTCCAAAATAATGAAGAAAAAAAAAGAATCAACCGAAGGAGAAAAAAAAAATGGAGAACGACTCCGCCATCATGATGTCATCGTTGCGAATTCGCGAATCGGCCCTCGCGAGGACGAGACACGCCGAAATAGACGTTATGGGAAATGCGCAGAATAAAAAAAGTGTCTGCGTTCTCTATTCGCGTCCAAAAAAGAGACCACGCGTGCCCTCTTTTCAAACGGGCTGACCTCATATGAGGTCGTGTTTTTTTCGCGTTTTGCGTTTCAGATTTTTCAGCTTTGTCGATGCTTGAAGATTTTCTTCTTATGATCTTTCTGCATTAACCTGAGTTTTTTTTATAGATTTTGACAGTTAATATGACGCGTTCGCAAACTCACCTATGTGAAAAAATGCTTGTTAACTAACATGAGGGACCCTCATTAACAAGTGAAAATTCTAGCCCTTAGAAATGTGTTATAAGTACATATGCTGTAGATATGCATCTCTTCGTTAAAAAATTAATGAATAGATGTGCGAAAAACGCATCTCTATCGATAATTTGAATTGTGCATTGTATGAGAAGATATAGATAGATATGGAAATTAAATTTTTATTTTCAAGAAAAAACTTGAGTGGTGTATATCCGAATTTAGATTATTTGTCGTTGTGTTTGGTTTGAGTGAATATGTTCCATTGTTTAATAATATGATGGATATGCAGTTAAAAAATATGAATTTCAAAGCTTTAGGAAAATTATATCTACTTAAAGATACCGAATTAAACAAGTGGTGTTATGATATTACGCACAGAAAAAAATAATCTATATTTAACGATTAAATGACATATCTAATCAATCACACTCAATTGTCAATTGAAAATGATAAATTCAAGATTTTATATAAATATTTTGTATCAGCTATATTTAGAACTAATAGATTAGATTAGAAATTAGAGATTCTTGCAATTAGTTTTTTTATTATATTTTCCTATTTAATTAATTTTTCAACAAAAATATAACATTCAAGCACCAATTCACATTGATTTAGAAATGGATTTTATTTTAATATAAAAAGTTTAGATGAATTTGAAAATATACCTATACCACACTGGATTCAAATAAAATGAATAAATCTATTCGTACCTAAACAATGGTTACTTTATAATCAACTTTCAAATCTGTGAAAATTATGCACACACATCCATTTCCTAGATCCTAGAAGCCAAGGGGTCAAGTAAAAAATTTAAATCGCTGAAATTGATTAACTAGGTACTGAAATAAATTATATTTAATTATATCATACTCATATCTCTTGGCTTCATGAATCCTACTCATATGAACTATACTTATTCGCACATTTTTTAAGAAATTTAACTACACATTTTTTAATAGCAAATTTTATCACCCACTCATTTCAGCAGTGACAAGCAGTTAAACCAATTTCACACTTCGAACTAAAAAAAAACCCATAAAACACACAAAACGGAACGAATCCGAAAATCGCCCAGAATTTAAATCCAGCCAGCGAAAAAAGTGTCCATCAACGAACGCGCGCGTATTCGCGAACGCGCCCTACTTGCGGATGCCCACACGCAACTTATACGAGAAAAAAAATAATACACATAATACACACAAAATAACATATTATGCGAGCGTGTGTTTTTTAAAATGCGCGCGTGTATTTGGCGAGTCGACCAAATTTAGGAACGGCAGAGGCGTGGCTCATTGAACCCTTTGGCATTGTTGGCGACGCGCGGTCGAGAACCTTTTTCGAAAAATGAGAAAATTTTGAGAGAGAAAAAAGATTGCGAAATCGGTTTGTGCGAAAATTCGCACGTAACAGGTCATGCACGTGCGTGCGGCTTATTGGGGTCAATGTGTATTTTGACGTTTCAAGGTTATGTGCGTTCGATTTCGTGGAAATTTTTGACTGATATGCGCTTTTTGCTGCTGGAAACACACTCCGGTGATAGGTTGTGGGAATTTGGGCGTATTTAGATTAGGTTTTGACAATGAGTATGAATTTTGCTTTAGATTAGGTTAGGTTATCTTTTATTTTTTTGTTATTTTGGATTAGGTTTTTCATAATTTATGTTGGGTTTTTCATATTTTGAATTAGAGTTTTCATATTTCAGGTTAGGTTTTTCATAATTTAGGTTGTGTTTTTCATAATTTAGTTTGGATTTTTTATAATTTAGGTAGTTTTTCATATTTTAAATAAGAATTTTCATATTTTAGGTGAGGTATTTCATGCTTTAGAGTAGATCATTCACGTATTAGGTCGGGTTATTTATACATTCAATCAATTTACTAATATATTGAATTAAGTAAATAATATTCATGATATATTAACTTTGGTATTCATGTAAGAATTTAAGTTAAAGATAATGCCTTTTATATTTTGAATATTTTCGAATATATTATACTATTTTGATAGACACGCTAATTTACACGTAACAAGCGATAAGTCGAAAAAAATCTTCAATATAAGAACGATATCGAAGAGAATTTATTAAGATTAGATTTCGCAAGAAAACTCATACTTTAACTATATAATAGCGGCAATCTGTGTGTCTATGTGTCCATGTAACGCTCCAAAACTGCGTAGATATATTCAACAGGTCGATCACTAGTTAGAATATAATACATATTCACTTCGTACAAAATTCCAACTTCACAAAAAAGTATAGGCATTGAGAATGCGACAAAAAAAAAAACAAAATATCACACATTAGGACTGAATGATTCGAACTATAATACGTATGTGTATAAAAAAAAATCAACCATATTATCACGAAATGTCAATGGACTCTCGTATACGAATTTGGGCTCGTCGAATTGCGCGGGCACCGTTAAATCTTCTCTTCGCTAACATCTCAATCTCACAATGAAATCATCGCCGATTTCCATCATCGGAGTCTGAACTGTGTATTCGAAGATTCTAAAATTAATTTGACCGATAATATAAGGAAAATTCGCTAGTAATTCGCTAGTAATTCGCTCGTCTTTTCGGGAAGTCGTTGTGGGCTATTTGGAGATGACTGGTTATTTTTAGCCGTGTCGTATTTTTGTATCGATTCATTCGAATAGTCTAATCAGTGTTTGCGATGGTTTTTTTGAATGTTGAAAAAGTTTTTAATCTAATGGTCCGAATCTATTAAGTTTCGATTTGAAAAAGGCTATTATATATCGCGTTGAGAAGAAAAACTAGAAATCCACTTAATAAAAATACGTAGTTATTAGAAAATACCCGTTTAATATCCAGCTTTTAAATTTGACGTTTAGAGTTTACATTAATTAGAAACTTAACAATTTAACGACTTACTTTAACTGTTTAATATCTTTAAACATTTCCTAGAATCAGGGCTGCACTTATTATTATATGTTATCCGAAGAAGGCTAGGAAATTGATGTGAAAATATGTCAAGTGAAGCTATAAAATTCAGATTGAAAGTCGTATCTGGAAAATCTTTCAACATTTTCCGAAGTAGAATTGCATTTTCCTATAACAACTAAATTAGATTACAAAAAAATTTTGCAGATAATAAACAAATTAATAATAATATATATACATATGAGGATACATAAATAATATATTTTTTAATTTCAAGACGATAATTCAGTCTGGAGTTTTACGCATTGTATGCAATATCTAAGCAACTTTGAAACTTAAGGTTCAAATATAAAAACTTGAAGAACATTCAATACTATAAAATATGTACCTCTTATGAAACCTAGACCTTCTTGCAATGTATGACCCTCTATGAGGTCTAGCTACGATGTCATTGATAAACCTAAGACCCTGATTTAAAAATCTATAACAAATTTAACATTTTCAAATTTACTCAAGCAACCGCAAGACCCTCAGAATAAGAACATTCTAGGACTCCTTAAAATCTGAAATCAAACTTGTTCGACTAAAAAGAACCACATTTGCTCATCAACAACAATCTCGAGAACCCAATTTGAAAATCTATTGCAAATTCGACATCTTGGGCCCCTTTTTCAAGAATGGGTCCTCAAGCAACCGCAAGACCCTCAGATTAAGAACCTTCTAGAACTCCTCAAGATCCAAAATCAAATTTGCACGACTAAAAAGAACCACATTTGCTCATCAACAACAATCTCGATAACCCAATTTGAAAATCTATAGCATATTTGACGTCTTGGGCCCCTTTTTCAAGAATGGGTCCTCAAGCAACTGTAAGTCCCTCAGACTTAGAACCTTCTAGGACTCCTCAAGATCCAAAATCGAACTCTCAAACCAAAAAGCACCACACATACTCATCGATAACAGTCTAAAAACCTCGATTCGAAAACCCAAAGCAAATTCAACACTTTCAAATTTAGTCCCCAGATTCTCACTTGGGCCCCACGCAGCCTTAAGTCCTTCAGACTTAGAACCTTCCAAGGACCGCCGAGGGTCCAAAAAATCGAACTCTCACGACCAGAAAGAACCGCTTCTGCTCATCGACGACTCCGATCGTGATGTTGGAGAATTTTTGGCACGGTTCTCTTTCGTGCAAGTGTACGCTCGCTTATGCTTATATGTAGGGCACCGGAGGTCATTGCCTGTTTAGTTTGCGAAAATTTCTAAGCCTCCTCTCGTTCGGCGCGATCTGCTCTTTAATATCGGCGTCTCTTTCGCACTTGGGCACAAATGGCTCAAGTGCGAAAGAGACGGAGGGTTTTCAAAAATTCAAAAGTCGGGTGTCGCTCCGCGCGCGCCATTGTCTGTACAAGGTGCGCCGATGATCACTTTGAGACTTTATGCAAATATGAAAATGTCGGTTGTTTTTGTTATGTGTGTGATTGTTTGGGTTTTAGTTTTTTCGGAAGTGTTTATAAATTATATTTTGATAAGCGGTAGGACTATGATGTAATGGGAAGTTTGTTAAATAATGTTTTTTTTTTATGTCGATCGTGTAATGTTATGAATGTTCGTTATATATGACGATTGAAAAGGCTAAGGGGTACAAGTGATTTCGAGAAAAGTGCGTCCAAAGTTGACTATGTATTAGGAGGAGGTTGACTGATTTGATGATATAAAGAGGCACACGTTCCGAATTCGTTTATATCCTTTTGCCACCAAATAAATGAGCGTGCATAGAAGCGATTCCTGTGCATAATTCAATTTCAGCGAAAATGTCACTTGTACCCTTTGGTATTTTCAATCGTCATATGAAATTTATACATTTATATCTTAATTTAGAATTATTTTAGAAACGATAGACTGCATTTTTTATATTGTAGAAATTCAGATTTACTTTTTTTATATTTGATTAGTTTCGTTTTGTAAAGAAAATGCAAAATCCTAGTCGAATGTTAATAAAACTGTTCTTTGGATAATTATTCTCTTTAAAATTTAAAAAAAATATAGACCCAATTGGAAAAAAGTCTTACTAAAATTCTTAATATTTATAAATCCAGAAAACTTACATTTGAAACATACATTTTTGTCACATCAGATCAATATAATAATCATCAAAAAAAAACTAGATAAAAACGATTCAATACGATTAGCGTTCATATGATATAACATTCGATACATAATACGAAAAAAAAAATACAATTCAATAATCACGATTACAAAAAAAGAGAGCATTGCAGCACCCGACACTAGTGTAGGTTTACACTACGCTTTTTTTCTAGCACTCTAAACATCGGTGGTGCATTTGCGATTATGCGCCTTCGTCGGAGATGGAACAATTTTTCCGAATGTGTTCTTTTTTTAGCCATTTTGGATTTTTTTATTTTTAGTTTTTTGCAAAAGAGTCGCGTAGTTTCTATCGGCGAGTTTCGCCATTTCGCGAATGTGGAACGCGGGGTGATAAAAGGTTCGTGAACGTCAAGTGTTTGTCGTTTCGCTGTTTGGTAATTTTTAGCGTTTCGCATTTTTAAATAGCTTCATTTAGTAGTGTGTCGATTGTATATTGACTGTGTGTAATTTTAATTTTCGTTCGAAAGCGAAATTTGGGATTTTTCCATATTACATAGAGCCCTTGATGAAAATCGTCATCTATGAGTTGAAGCTGGAAAATCGACATAATCAATTTTATTTTTAATAAAATTAGTATGCAGTCTAAAATCAGCTAATCAATGAACATATAAAGCAGACTATTGAAAGGATAATAGATTTAATCTAACCTATATCCTAAAACCTAATCTAACTCGATTCGTCGAGTGTCATGTTAATGGTATACTCTGTCTTATCTACCTACCATATTTACCCTAAATTTAAATAGATTCTAGCTCAATATTTCAATAATTTAAGCTATAGTAATTTACAGAAGAGATTCAATTGAAATCAGTCAAATATTAGACAAACTCTGACAATGAGATCGAGCGTGAAAATTTTAGAGAACAACCTTCTTTCGTCAGAGTCACAGTCGTAAATATCGAATACAATCGAGTCTGCGAAACGAGGCTTCGTCTACGGATTATCGTGAATTCACAGACCATTACGGTAATCGATTGTAACGTAACAATATACGTGTAAAGTGTTAAAAAGAAGCAGAAGTGGAGGGAAAAAAATGCGATGAGCCGATGGAAAAGCTTTCACAGTCGCACACGATAACCGTTCAATGGCCACGCACATGTGAAGCGATCTGGATTGAAGTTAATTTCTTAATAGAGAAGAAATCTAGATTAATTTAAAATCACTGATAGAGATTCGAATTTGAAAATTTGGAGAGTTTTCATCTCGTTTTTGAAAATTCGAGAAGTGAATATGTAGAGTTTTCAGCAGATAATAAAATCGTTTGTCGTATGTTCAATGGTTTATACACGTGTTTGAAATTTATGTGCGAAAATAATGAATCATATCTATTTGTGCAATCGTAACTTTATGATTCAGTTTCGGACCATGTGCGGTTTTCGATAAATTGTTGATAAAACGAGAATTTTCGAAAAGCATGATTAATATTTTTATGGTGTGAATTTTTTGCGAAAAAAGGTAGAATTATTTTTACATATAATCTTTTCTGATTTCCTATGTGTGTATGCATTGTCACTCTGAGTCACATGAGTATGCGCAAACTGGTATATGAGTAAAGTTTAGTAATAAAATATCGACTTTATAGGATATAAAAAATATCTTGAGAACAACTTTCAACGCGTGAGACCTTTTGACTTTTGAATCTTCTATAGGATGTGTCAAATAATCCCAAAATAAAACGAAAGGGTAACAGTAGAGATCGTCGCTGCGAAACGATTATGATGATTATTCAAGAAATAGAAAGCTGGCAGGTGCAAATTTTGAATAAGGAAAAATTTGACCTTATTGCAGAATAAATGTCAAAAACTAAATTCGAATCTATACACACATAATAAGAATTTTGTAGGGTAGATTAATTTTAAATGAAAAAAAATTGAAAGAGAGTTCATTGTCCATCATATCAAGAGAAAAAAGCCTTTTAATAAGACTGCCAAAAGTCAAAATCTGGTTCTAGAACTTGAAAGTAGTCAACTCATGCTCAATAATACGAGAGGACCTTTTTGCAACAGTGTCACATTTCGACCGAAAAAAAGACGAATACCGTTATGTCTACCCACGATGCCACACAGTGAAAAATAACAATTTTATCATAACAGACATAGAAAACCAAAAAAAAAAACAATCGTAATAATCGCAAAGCAGATAACGATCGGATTTTTACGCGCATCATAAAACGTCAATCTAATCAGCTTCGCCTGAGTTTTCTGACCGGAAAATTAATCGGAAAATTCGTATTATTTGTATGAGAGAACGAATCGAGGCCACACTGTATGGGTTTAATTCACAATTACGAACATATATGTGCGAACTAGCCGAAATTTGGCGAAGAATCTATGCATTAATTGACTACGACGTACAACTTTCTAAAACGTTGCACTCCCACACGTTCAGTACTGGATTTCATGAGGTTTTTTTTTCTCTGCACTTTCAATAGGTATTGCATATAAATATTTATGTAGTAAATTAGCGAAATTCTTCGGACAGTTTCTATGGTGACTCTCCATTGTAACGTGGCGCTTTCTTTTTTCCGTTAAGGATATTGTACCTATTATTATTTTTCCATAGCAATTTGAAAGATTCGCTTAAATTATTATTTAAATGGATTCATACGAAAATATCTTATGAAAGTGAGATTTGTATCTGGAAAATATTTCAATGAAATTGCATTGTATATTCACCCCACAATAGTTTGTTCCTTATTATTTCGAGAGACAATAACAATAAATATGTATGATAGGGGATGCACTTTAAAAATTATCATTTTTCTTTCTAAATCATATGAATTTTATACACAAAACAAACTTTGAAAGCTCAGTATGCAACTCAAACCCTATTACATTAATTCAACTGTTCTGAAAAGAAAATATTTCTATGTTAATACACCCCATAATTTAACCCTTAAAATACGCAAAGAATATAAAATTCACACACATACTAACATTTCAAAAACATGAGAATGAATTTCGAACCATAACGAAAATGAAATTGATCGAATTCAACATAGGGGAAATTGTGCTTGGAAATTCTGAGGTTAAGTTTATTTAATTTTAATTTTTATAGTTGTTCTGTGATTATTAATTTTGTAAGAAAAAGAGATAGTAGTACCAAATTAAGGGCATAATTAAAGCATCTGACTACAAGGATTGAATTACAAAATTACTAAGGAACAACCTACCCCCAGAACTTCCAAACCCGCTTTCCCCAACAAGAGCACGTTCTCGGAAAAGTCCGAGCAGTTTTCCGGGAAAATTGCACTTTTCCAAGCACTTCTGCGAATAAAACACGAGTCGAATATGCATAATAAGCATTCCGATGAGCTATTGTTCGAAAAAAAAAGTACATACCACGATAACACGACGAATGCATTCATATTCGCACGGACGAATCAACATGATTCGATTTACATACGCAGCGAGTCGTGGTGATGCGATATTTATCAAAGCGCAGTTTGTGCATTCATAAAATATTTTGTTAATTGTCTCTACAGAATCAGTATGAAAAAATACGACTAAACGATTCTCATGAATTATGCATTTTATTTTTCATAATAATCACTTTCTAATCAGCGCCGAAATTCTGAGTATTTTCATATTGAAATTGAAAAATAAATAAAGTTTTGACAAGATAATGAACACTTCTGTATTTTTTTATATAAAAATGAATCGTTTTTTAAATTTCTCTTAAAATTGTTCACCTTTTAGCTAAATTTTAGAATTTTCTATTTAGGAAAATAGTTTCATAGGTTTGCCAACCCTTGTCTAAAAAAGCTAACTTTCATCATAAATTAAAACAATCAAAAGTTATGTATAATTATCTGAAATACAGCACAGTAAAATTATTTTTCAAAACAGTAATATACAGATTTTTCAATTCAAGTCAAATAATTTTGATTATAAATTGAAATTTTTTTATTTTATGTTCATTTATTTTCTCCCAATATTTCAACGTTAATAATTGTGATTGAAATAAAAATTAGTGGATCACATATGACGACTGAAAAGGCCAAGGGGTACAAGTGACATTTTTACTGAAATTGAGTTATGTATAGAAATCACTTCTATGCATGCTCATTTATTTGGTGACAAAAAGATATAAACGAATTAGGAACGTGTGCAGAGATATATCATCAAATCACTTGACCTCCTCCTAATACATGTAGGTACATCAACTTTGAACGCACTTTTCTCGAAATCACCGCAAAGTTACTTGTACCTCTTGGCCTTTTCAGTTATCATATACGTATATACCTAAGCATAAAAATGAAATTAATTAACGAAAACAAAACTAATGTATTTTATAAATAAAAACTAACATTCAATATATCAAACAAATCAAAATTTCACGAATGCATTCGGAATCGGATTCAAATCGAACTTCATACATTTGAACGAGAGAAGTTTGAAAGCTTCTGCACATTTCGGTTCGTATTTCAGACGAAAAGAGCCCCACATACGTGCGATATATACGTAAATATATCAATTAAATATTTTAATTGGTCTGAAAGAATGCATCGTAATCCGCCGTTTTAACGATAACGCGTTACAATAAAAGCTGCCGTGTTTCATCGTTCGATGAGCACAACGATGAATTTACGATTCGATCCCTTTCAAGAACGTTCCGATACACACTGTAGTTATAATTATTATATTTTTAGATGTAATTATAGTCTGTGAAAATGCTGATTTTTTTCCTCTTTCAGATGTTCTCAAACTTTTCTATAAGAATATTAAGATATCTAATGGGCGGTCGTTTTGAATTGGCATGGATTTTCGCAATATTTTAATCGCATTTTAATAGTGATAGTAAAAATTATTCAAAAATGACTTATTTTTTTGCAATAGAAATTTTGGTAAAAGATTCAGAAGAAATTCTGAATGCCGTGAATCGAATGAATTTTTTTTATATTTGAGAAAATCATCTAATTTTCTAGTTAAATATGAATGGTTCATTTAAGACAAATCTATAAGATGACATTTTTACTGTCAGATAAACTATCAATTAAATATATCCGTCAGATAATGCAAGAGGACCGGTTTTTTAATTATTGAATATTGACTAGATAAATTTTCAATAAACTTTTTTTTATAGAGTAGACTGTTGAATTAAATTGATAAGCTTCCGACTACAAATTGAAAGATTAAACCTGAATCAATTGGACTTATCAGAAGCGCAACAACAAAGTAACGGTATAAATACTAGCATTTATACTAATTGAATTAAGTATATTAAAATTCAAAACTAAAAAAATCAATTACATAAAAGTACTTCCTACATTTAGCAAAGCACCCAACTGCAACAGTTTCAACTACCGATTGAAAAACTTGCAGGAATCCAAAGCCAACTATAACAGAATTTTATTCGAACCGAACCGAAAGATAAACCAGAAGCTCTTCCGAAGTTTCGAATTCCTATTCCTACCTAAAGTTGCGAATTTAATACACATTTTTTTACAGTATCTTATTAACAATTGTGCTATATAATGATAGCCGATGACTGCGAAATTTCTCATCAGCGGCCATCAGAGTGTTAATGATGACCGAGACGGCAGCTGGCCGCTGATCTTCGAGATTCGAATTATCGTCAGTTCGTTATTGGCGTGTAAAAAGTCTTCGGTGTATCGAAATTACTGTAATGAGAATGTGAAAGATTACAGCATCGATTAGGCCCGGTCGTTCTCTGATTGTGTTTGCGTGTTATGGATTGACGTTTAACTGTATTACGCTTTGATTGCAGGTCGCTAAGTTATTGTTCGTACTAATTTTTATTATATTGTTCATTAAAAAAATCATTTTTTTTAAATGAATTAATTTGATGAGAGTCTTATAAAATTAATTGAAGTAGCTTTGGTGATGATTTTTTGCAATATTGGCCATCAAATATGCCATTTCTATTAATGAGTAAATATTGACATACAAGTATAATATATTAAAAACATAATATTGAAATTGTCCAATTAACTAATTGAATGTAAGTAAAAAAATGTATTGGAGAATACATAATGCAAAATGTCTATGGATATAAATTAACGTCTTCATTGATAATATTTGTGCATATCTAATGAATGATGAAATTTATTAGATAGAATATTAAAAGATGACATATAAAATTAACATCCCTAACAGATTTCAGCTGTAACATGTTGAAAACTAAAGTTGCAACAAAACGTAACTTGATGCGATGAAAATCTATTAGAAGTGCTAATTGTATACGTCACTCTTAATAGGTCCACTTAATATTAGAGATGCAATTGCTTTAAGTTAACATTCAATTAATTACAACGTTGCATTCAAATGTATCATTGATTTAAATCGATTTCATTTGCAGGGGATAACTCGGATTGCATAGGAAAATTGAATAATTTTGAATTAAAAAATAATCAAAAACGTTATTTTTTTAAATTAGCAGCACTAGTAGTCTGTGAAATTTGACGATTTTCAGGATTTTATTATACAATAGCAATATTCTGTATGTCCATGTAACGCTCCAAAATTGTGTTGACATATTCAACGTAGTCGATGATATTTTTCAGATTTGAAACAGATTAATTATCAAAGCATTGCTTCAAGTCTACTTCAAGTAAAAAAATCATCAAATAGACATACATATCAGATAATAATCTATAAAAAATCGAAACAATTGGCAGCACTGCAGGTGCTCGCGCGTTAGACAGATGCCGGCGCCATTTTGCGCGCCTCATTAAAGAAACCCTAGACGTGCACGAAAAGTCATCTGAAACTTTCGAGCGGAGGTGTCGAATACGAATCGCCGATTATCTCGTCCCTCGTATGCAAATGATGTCGCGAAAATGGCGTCCAGAAGAGGAATTCGACGTCGCGGACTGGCCGCGTCCTTGATCGACGCCATTACGTAACGCGCGCCGAACGCTTGCAACGTGGTCAGGGCTGCCAACCGTACAAAAATCAGCCCTCGTCGATGTGAGGTCTCATTTATCGTCTGATGATTGAGGGTGATTTGATTTTTTTTTTTGAAAATTAGTCTTTTAGAGGTATATATGATAAGGCAATATGCAGAGAAAACAATTGAATGTGTTTGATGATTTTTTTTAAATTTTCATTTTTTGATTTTTCGAAATTATTAATAAATAAATTTTGTATATGAAAAGCTAAGTATGTGGTCGATTCATATGTCAGAATACAGAATTAATTAAAATAGCTTCTGAAATTAATGATTTATCATCAGGTAGCAAAAATAAAATTGCTATTTAGTGGTGTTTATCTTTATTTCACACATTTATTTCACACATAGAAAGTTATACTATATACTATACCCAATGATATGGCATTTCAATACTATTTTTGAAAAAAAGTAGAGTTAATCACAATTAGCTCTGAAAATCTCATATAATATGATATCTTTGATCGCTATGTGCATTTTAATGTAATTTGAATTCAGCAGTAGTTTCCTCAATGACTTATCTTTTTTTTTGTATTGAAGAACTTTGAAATTGGTTTTTTTTTTTTTTGATTCGTGATTATATAATTTTACAATCTATGAATGCATTGCAATGTGCATTGAATTCAGCATTAGTTACCTCAATGACTCTTTTTTTTTCACGAAATTGAGAATTTGCTATGCTATTACATAGATGTTATGAAAAATATCATTGAGAATGATAAGTTATTCTTGGCTTCTGAAAAAAAAATACTTAAAATATTGTAATAAATAATGCGATTTTTTCTATCCGTTCAAAAAAAAAAAAAGAGGAAAAACACTCGAAAATATTGATAAATAATATTGTATTATTCAAGCGTTGATTCGATCGTATTATGAAATGAAAATGATGAAAAAATAATTACATTAACCGAATCACTTTTTTCATAACGATATATGAACTAGATTAATACGGTAACATTGTTGACGAGGCTGTGAAATATTTCGAATCAGAAGCAATTACACTCGTAGGCCATTCGAGATTTCGTTAGGTTAGGTTAGGAACAGACAATCGCCGCCATCCGGCACACTTTTGCCATAATTATGATGAGTTTTAGAATAGAAAGCGAACGATGGCAAACGCGTTCTACTAAAACGATCGACAGATTATGTATGTACCTATACATTTACCCTTGAATCTAATTTTCAAATGCATCCTCGTTCCAATATCACTTCCCGTATCATCGATTTGATCATTGACATTAATTTCCATTAAAAAAAAAACATAATTTTTGCATCGATTCGATTATAAACTTTCAACACAACACTCAATACAGTCTCGAAACGCACTCGAGCGTCACTTTGAAAACCTTGTTAGTAAAACTTCAACTTTTGCACACAACCACCACTCATCGCATACATCTTCGTTCTTTTTTCATGCAATTTTACATAATCGTGCATATTCAACTCGTACGCTCCTAAATCATTTACGCAACGGACAAAAACCATTCAACGGCCACCCATAGAAATATGCGATTAAATAGGAAAAAAAAAACGGTCAAAAGGTTTTCCCATCGAACGATGCCTTCAGACGTTGCAATTATTTTTTCGAAAGTCTTTATTTTTTTCGAAGCAGAATCGCCGATGCGAAATTCGACTAACTGTGAATGAGCGCGATTAAATTTCGTCTGAGCGGATCGTTCAACTCGACTACCGTAATTGCATGAACACACGTAAACATTCCGACTTTTCTATATTTAACGTGCACGTATTACTTTTTTTTAGCGAATGCGATCTCTCTATGGAAAGAGACGAATTTATTACTTGCATAATTCCGCGGGCCACTTTATCTAATTTCGCCGAAATACAACATAGTTAGCGCAAAAAGAGCGCATAAACCAGTAATTTGCCGGCTTAACAATCGGCAATTTTTCCTTGCTCGTTATTTTTTTTTACTTGCACTCATTAAAAGATGCGTTAAAATTAACGAATGCATTAAAAACTAGTTAGATTTTTAGCGGTGGAGTTCGTTTTTTTTTATTCAAATGTGTTTTTTCATGGTTTTGGGTCAGTGCACTGGACACTACTTAAAGGATGACATTCCTGCTAGTTTGACATTTCAATGGAAAATTTATGTCATTATGCTAAAACATGCTAAGCGATTCATAAATATTATTTAACAATTCGTCGCTGGAGCCCAGTGCTAAATTCGTGAAATTTCTCGGACGATTTTCACTAGGAAAAAAAAAATTTGCATTGCATCGCAAGATAATCTGAGATGTTTTAATGGACACTTAACTGAATAAATCCGTTAATTAATCATTCCAGTTGTCCCCACTTAAAAATTCACTAAAAATAAACCGAACCGTTATCGTTTTGCAAACGTTGCGAATATTTATTATTAGACTTATCAAGACAATCCGAACGAATTTATCACGCGGAAGTACCGCAAAATTTTCCCATATTTAAAAAATTTCCCATTTATAACAGAAACATCCTTTTATATTTCAGGCCAATTATCATCGTCTCGATAGTGATTCTTGAATTTATTTTGAAAACCTTGAAGAAGTGTCGTCGCATAAGTGCTTCGGGCACAAGGGCCCTCGTTCCGAATGCCGTCATCGAGTTTTATTCAAACAAATCGTGTTTATATTATGCCAAAGTGACTTCCTGTTGAAATTTCGCGATTCGACTGGCGAATTTATCGTTCGCGAAAAAAATCGTCTTTAAAATTTAGCGCGAGCCGAGCTGGGTTTCGCAATCGTGGAACAGGGCCGATTCCGATTGCCAATGTATTCAAAACAGGTTGTTTTAGTGTTGCCACATAGCTTAATTAATTTATAAATATCGAATCGAAGTTTCATCGGTGAAATTATTGGTCTGTGTTTCGTTAAATTGATGAAATCGTTCGTATTAGGTCCGAGTTTTCGAGCGTTAATTACTCAATTCGAATGTTATGTTTTTTTCTCTCATAGAATTCTTATTGCTGATAAGTTCAGAAAACATCGAATAATACTAGAGTTGAGAAAATATAAATTGAATGTTCAGAAAAGAGATCAATTAAACTCATTTGAATTCATAATTTGATACTTTTTAAAAAAATATTGATATTTACATTGAAATGTATACTTATGTATAACAAACTTATATCGACTGTAACTCATTGTTTCCAATTAATTTGATTTAGGACCATATTATTAGAGTATGAAAAATATATTCACAAAAAGATCCGAACTGGAAGATAAAATCCATAAAAAAATACAGCAATTGAAAATTATTTTGCATGCTAAATAAAATTTTGTCGAGTGTGAAATGTGAATAAGCGAACAATGTGCATATATTTTTAGCTATCAGATTCGATCATTTCGTCGAATTATTTTCTCTAAACTATCAAAATTAATGTAAAATACAGTGTGTCTATTCTCATTAACGTTTCCATTAAAAAAAATCGCATCTTTTTATTGCATTGTATAATGCATTAGTTCCGAATCAGAGTTCGCTCGGTTGACGAGAGAGTTAGTTGAAAATCGCACGAAAGTGTTTTGCATAAAACTAGACATCGTATAAATCAAGACGTTGATTTATTGTTAAAGAATTAAATTTTAACGATTTGGCTTTAGCGTGATGGCCGTGTTTTATGATCGTTAAACAAGGATGTCATAATTTTCGGTTACGAAAATTTTCACAGAATCGTTTATTTGAACTAACAGAAATTATGGGATTGTTAGATCGTTTGTGCGATCGGTCATGCTTCAAATATGTAGGTTTTATTTGAAACTGTAAACACTTGAGAGTTGTTTTAACATTTTGTAATAAATTACTGACATGGATATTATCGAGTGTTTTTTCGCTGAAAAATTCTCACGTTACTTAATAATAGATATGATTATTCCGAAAACAAAAGGTTTAATTCCATACATTTTTTCTGTATAATTTGCTTTTGAAATATTTCGGCACAATTAAAACAGTTAATAATGATTTTTATGTTAAAATATTTGTTTTTCAAATTTTATTTTGAAATTTGTACTAAAAAAATATTTATATTTTTGCTCACACTTCAGACGTCAAAAAGATAATTGAAAAATATAAATTTCCTTTTGAAAAAAATCGCATAAATTCCATAAAACAAATGAAATTGAATTAACGTTACTTAAACGTCACATCGTACAAAATGAAAATTTCGCGAAAGTAAATTCACGGTACAGCACATTCGCGAAAATAGATAAGCAATTCTAAAAGTTAATTGAGTTATTTCAGTAATTAATTCAAAAACAATTATTTTAAAAATAACTCTTATTGAAAATTAAAAAAAAAATCCTATATACATATGAAATTTAAAACACACCAAAGATGACACATGCGAATGTGCATTTCAAAACAAGGAAAGATAAACAAAACGTGAATCACGCAAAATCGTCGGAAAACATTTCAAACGTTACAGAACAAGAAAATCCAAAGAAACGTCCATAATAATCAACAATCGATCATCAATATGTAATATCATCAAGATGACGAATCGTAAAACCACTAATCAACTCTGCACAATGCGAATCGTTCAACCTTTCACAAAATTGCATCTCCGCTTTCATACACTCGATTGAAAAAATCGATTAATAATCTAATGATATTTCATTTTAATTCGAATTAAAATCAGACTTGTACTATTTTCTCAAATAGCACTTATTTTTTTAGTACAATTTCGGTATGGGCGATACAGTTTAATCTCGACGCTCGTTATGTCTCGTTTATGGCAGGTCAATTGGGTCACATATGTTAGTAGTTAGTGGATTGTTATGTGTGTTTGCTATTTTTTCATCGGTATTGTCTAGGGATGTTTCTAGTTTGAATTTCGAGGGCACTCGAGTCGAGAAACTTTAGTATGACGATATTTATTAGAGTAGAAATTATATTGTGTGAATTCGTTTAGAAGAATTCACATCGGAATTGTACTGAAAAAATGTAATCTTTAATTATATTGTATTATATTATCATAAAAACTCAATTATTCTTCATCAGATTTTCATCTTATAGCGTATGTAAATATGTGTGAATCAAAATAATTGCATTACAGTAAAAATTTGTTGATCAATATACGAGCAAGTTCAGAGCTAAACGTGACTATCTCCATTAAGCAATAAGTCTAGAAAAATAATCAAACACGTTTTTCAAAAGTCTGTTAATTTCTTTCAATATTCAAATTAACAGATATTTTACATATACAAATTTTGTTAACAATAAGCTATGAATATGATCAGTTCGTATTAGAGAATATAATCAATCAAAATAACTTCTAAAGAAAATAATTTATTTTTCAGTTACTGTGCTTTATATTTGAACGACTCATATACGATCTAATCTTAGTATACAAGTATTAGAAAAAAAGTCAAGATTTTACTATTCCAATTAAAGTCATTATAGTATCGAAGCTATAATATCAGAATTAACGAGTGATAAATGAGCACAGATTCTTTCTTTCACAGATGCAAACGTTCAATTCGCGAATTTTCTTCTTGGACGAATCGACCCAAAATTTTTATTTACATATGCAACATCTTCGGCGATAAACTTAGATAGTTTTTGGCAACACTTCAGCTGTGAGAAAGGGATTTTAGCTCGTCACGGTGTACTAATTTTAGGCCGGTGATTACATCGGACGCGAGGAATAACGAACGAATAAAGACGCGAAAAAACCGCATCTCATGCCGAAGCATAAAAGACATAAAGAGGCTCGTGTAAAATTTTAATTATTGACACACAATAAACTCGGCGAATTAATTTTCGCGATGGAAACAACCGTTATATGGTTGGAGCAGTGATCTATCGGCGGGTCCTCGACTCGCTCCAAATATGCGTATTGTAAAAACTGGTAGTTCAAATGGGCAAATTCGAAATAACCGTAAGTATTATACTGGTATTATGTTGTGTATTATATGGCCGGTTTGTGGTTTATATGCGTACTCGTCGTTACTGTTAAGTTGGGAGATTTTTACAGATCGAGTTGGATGCCTGAGTCCGAGTCTAGGGTCTAGAAAATGTATGTGTTTTGTGTTGGAAAATTTTATGGTTTTTTTTAGTGATTGTTGAATTTGATAATTTAGGATGATGGTACAGCTTATGGATCGAAGGTTTGTCATTTACATTGCAAAATTTGTGATTTTTTTTCCGCGTGGAAAAGATAATTTATTACATACACGAGGCATATATTGGCTGAATAATGAATTTTAATTATGTATTTTTTGATTTTTGCAAAATAATAATAATGATATTGATTAAATATCAGTTGCAATCAGTAAGAGGGTGTTACAAATACTTACTATTTGATTATGAGAATTTCTTTGATTTACTCAATTTTTATCATTTCTAGGTATTGTAATACATATTGATCACCTATTAACCTGTACAATTTATCGGTAAATTGCAACCCTTAGAAAATATAGTTTCACAACACCTTCCACTTGTCGTTTCTATTGATTGTGGATGAAATATAAATTATCACTTTGAATTTCAATTACTGAATAGTATGTTTTGATAAGATGAATAAATAAATATTTTCAATGAATTATTATAGGTTTTTCAATTTTCGTATAATAACTAGCTAATCTGTGTTAAATAAATATTTTTTATATGGACCTACACAAAACTGATAATTTATCCATAGGATAAAAAAATCAGATTTTTACTTAAATCATTAACATTAAAATTTGATGACTGAAAAGCCCAAGGGGTACAAGTGACTTTGTGGTGATTTCTCGAAAGTTGACCATTTACCTACATGTATTAGGAGGAGGTCGATCGATTTGATGAAATATTTCGGCACACGTTCCAAATTCGTTTATATCCTTTTGCCACCAAATAAATGAGCATGCATTGAAGCGATTCCTGTGCATAACTCAATTTCGGCAAAAATGTCACTTGTACCCCTTGGACTTTTTAGTCATCATTTGTTTTTTTTTTTGCAGAAATGACAAATATCCCTCACATAACCAACCACTGCATTATTCGTCCACAGAAAGCCAGCAGTTTTTGTTCACTTTCATACGGTTCCCTTTTTTCCAGCATCCCACAAAAGGCGTACAGAAAAAGATACAGAGATATCCTCTAGTCATGGTACTCTTTTTATTCCCGAGGTCTCGTTTGCGCAAGAGACGACCTCTGAAAGAGATCGCATTTATTCCATGGCAGTTTCAAATTGAAGGGAAGATAATTTTAAGTGGTCTCCGCGTTTGTACCGAGAATCGGGGTTTTGATTGCTCTGAAAATTAGCCCCACTATGAAAGGATCTTAATGAAATTGCATACAATGAGGTGTGTCGGATTTATTGTGTTGTCCGCTCGATTGCTTCAAATTGGTCGGAATTTGCTGTTATTCAACGTCTAGTTGAGATTCGACTTGTCAATATTTTGATTTGATTGCGGTTCTTCGCGAAATTATTCTGTTATTGCTCGTCGGTAAAATATGGAGTTGATTGTGATTGATAAAAATGAACTGGAGGAATTTCTTCGGTCGTTAGAAACAGAATTTCTGATCGTTAGTGCGTGATTATATGCATGTGCGTAAGTTTTATTGTGTAATAAATATGTATTGTATTAATTTGCGTATGATTTTCAATTAATTTGATTTCGTAATTTAATAAATATCAAATTATGCAATGATTATCTATAAATATCTCATTTCAGCAGTGTTTAAGAAATTTTATGTTAACATTAATATTTTTGAATATGTTAATCGTTTATTCGGGAAGCAAAATAAGTGCCTAATTTTCTTTTTATCTATTATGAAAATCTTACATATATTTTTTCGTTTTGGCGTTTAAATAAAATGATTATTAAAAAATATGTAACCGAGATAACATTTTGAGATATTCAGTGAATTACAATAGAAGAACGATGAAAGGAAAAGGAGATAATATTATAACGATTTTCCGATTCGAATATTTTGTGAAAAAATCCGCAAAACCACCAATTAAAACATACGCATTGTGTAAAGCGAATTTTTTCAGATCAATTAAAACGAACACATTGCAACAAGTGGAAAAAGTTTAATTACACCCGGTAATATTTGCACGAGGGAAAAAAAGCAAATCGAAAAAAGGCGGAACGTTTAGACACAACGACCGATTGATTCCGCAGGTGCAAAGATCGAACTAAACCTATCGTATTGTATATAAAACTTATCATATTATACACAATACTTCCACAGTTCAATTCGCTTACTAAAAACGAAACACATTGCGAAAAAACGACGAAAAAATGCCAAATCGACCATCCGGCATAGACGACTCGATGGCACTTCAATCTAGCGCAAAGCCCTTTCAGCGCACTAAACCTCTTCATATCCACAAAATAAAAATTCAAAAACAAAAAATCAAAATCAAAAAAAAAGTATTGAAATACCTCTCATTGGACTCGACACGTTACACGAACCCTTCAAAGCAACGTCAATCACTCGAAGAAACAACGACGCATCATTCAGCCGATTTGCATGAGAGCGATTTGCATAAGTTTTCGCATGTTTTTCACTAAGAATTGTTGAAAAAAAACGATCACACACTTAAAATACACTAGCGCGAAAAATTCAAATTCGAAAAATCAGCAAATACCAATTGTCGACGCGCGAATTTAACACTTGCGCTCGAAACGTCAATGATGTTGCGGAGCCTTCTTATCAATAAAATCAGTTTCTTTTGTAACTTTAATGATGTTTTAGAAGATTTTGTAGATCTAGGGTTGCCTTTGGGGTTACTAGCGTTGCTCGTGCGGCTCTTAGCACTGCTTTTGCACTTCTTGTTCGGCTGTTGCAGTTCTTGCTGTGGCGGTTATTGGTGCGCTTCTGGCGTTCGGCAATCGAGTGCAATTGTTCGAAATTCGCAAATGCGGATTCCCGAGTGGGATATGCGTCGGATTGCGTCAGCGATGACGATGGCTTTTCGGACTCGGACTCTCGGATTCGGCTTCGGCTTCGGTGTCGGTGTTCGCCGATGCGCCTTTACCGCAGACGAGCTGCCTTCGTACTGGTTGGTAGTCGCTGCGAGGTTTTCGCGAATTTCTGCTGTGCTAATTATAGAAGCAGTGGCGTAGTCGAAGTTGGACTAGTTGCAAGGGTCCGATGGTTGAAGGCAGTGGTGATTGGATCTTATTTTAGACTGTGTGTGTCTTGTTAATTGAGAAAGTTTGATAAAGAGACGTTTCTATAATTGATATCAATTAACGTTGTTTCAATAATTCTTTGATTGTACGAAATTGTTATATTAGTATAGAAGATTTTCTAATAATACGGTTTTGTATTTGGATTATCGAATAGAGTAGTTGAAGTTGATTTAGCTGCAAGGGTTTGATGGTCGAAAACAGTGATGATTAAATCTCAATTTTGGCTATGCATATTTTTTTTGCTAAAGAGACGTTTCTATAATTGAATTAAATTTTGATTTTTTTTTAAATTTTATTTTAGATTGTATGTTGATTTTTTTTGTTCAGAATTTTTATCATTAACAATAAGCACAGTTTTTATTGCTAACGCGTTTAAATTCAAATTCAAACTAAAGATAGAAAGATTGAACCTACAAAAATATATAATGATTATTTTGGATGAAATTCGATTTGGCTTATAGATGCATCAAATTGATTGAAAGGATCATTAGTGAATTTTATCGACAGTTTACATTTACATATTAGATTCATCTGCAAATATTCGAAGTTCCTTATTATTATTTATGTTATTTGATATTACATTTTGTTCGATCGTGTTGATGACTATATTGTTCTTTCATTATCGCTGCATCGTAAAAGATTAACTTTTATGATATCGATACTTTATAAGAGAAGTTTTTATGCAAGCGATAATATCGACGGTCCATATTAAAAATAATGAATATTCAGGACGAACATTACACGATTTAATCTGCATATAAAATTCAAAACCGAAACACACATAACGACTAAATTTCGTCAGAACATCGATACAATGTATCGAAATTTTCCACCCCGAACTCGAATTTTCCATAAAAAATCATCAGAATAACACTTGATAAGTTAAGTTCGATAAGACATTCGTTAGATAAGATCAGTCTACATTTTTTTTAATTAAGATTGAATCAGAATGGGTCACATTTCAGATCAAGTTCAGTGTAATGACGATAAGTACAGTAATCAGATGAAAATCGATCTCGCGCAAATTTCACTTTCACCAGAAAAGCGCTCGCGACTTTTCCTCAGTTTTTCCGACTCAATCATCAAACTAGACGTTTTATTCGAAGCCTGATCGCCATTTTGGAAAACGGTGACCTGCCCATGTTGCAAAACTGGTTGTCTGGGCACCTATCTTGTCCCGAAGGTATGAGAGCGCGAACGTATCATTATTAGAAGTTTTGGCCCATGTACCGTTGCTCACCGACATGTTTGACCGATCATAGACGGGCTCACATTCGCACAATAGCACAAAAAATATATATACACATAAACATGATTATTAACTCATATGTATATGTGAAAATACGCTCAAGTCTCGATTTATGCGAAATTTGAATTTTTCAAATCGTCCGATTCATCGTAATACAGGCAGACTTCGACTTGATAATTGGTTTTGAAAATGTGTGCTAAAGTCAAATTGTTCGAACGCTGAGGTATATATGAGCCCGTGAGATACTTAGTTTTGAGATACAAAGCATTTAGTAGACATTATACATATCATAAATCATCAAACTGTTATTATTTTTTTAATGTGTGAAAAATTATCGTATGTGGAAGATAAATCGAGGGTTCGGTGTGCGTTTTATTGGGCATGCACAAGTGTTGCATAAGTCTTTGAAAACACGTTTGAATGGTGTTTTTCGAATTCGAAACCTTCGTTTTCTATGTGTAAATTAATTTCGCGAGCGTGTAATTTTTCGGGGCAAAACCTAATTGCATGGAAACTGAACGCGGTAATCCAATTTATTTCGAGTGGTAAGCGTCAACGTTGCGTTTTATATAATTTTTTTATACACACCTCGATTTTCCCCCTTTTTCACTGTGAAATGTTTAAAATGTCTGCTCTTCTGTATCGAGTGGGCGTATTATTTCCTTTTTTAGTATATTTTTGTACTTAAAATATACCTTGATGGAATATTTTATTATAAAAATATGAGAATTCATTGAATAGTTAATATGAATTCATATCATTTGGTTCAAATGTACCTATGTGAATGAAAAAAATATTATTTAGTGATAATTGAGAGAGATCATTGTTTATTTATCAATTGATCAAATTCTCGTATATTTTTCTAAATAAAGTGGTTAATGAAATAACTACAAACACTATTTTTGTATTCGTCTACAGTACTTAACCCAATTTTTCTTAATCATACAATCAATCAGAAGACACTTGAAATAAATCCGTTTGAATTTAAATTCAAAATGCAATTCCGTTATTGCGAATAACCGAAATGATTAATCTTAAATTTTAACATTACTATTTACTCAAAAAATGTTAACACAATATGTATTCGCTTAATCATAATAAATGTGTAGAAGACCATGCGTACCGATTTACAGTTAGAAACGTATGACGTATTTTATTTGAAATAACCAAAAGTAACGTTACATTTTTTTCTAATTCTTATCTATTCAAATTATGTAATACAAGAATAAATTATCGATAACTTTTAAAACAGAAATGACGCAAAATTTGAAAAGGATCCATGACCGATCTGGCAAAATTAAAAACAAACAATCATCCAACAAATTACCGAATCGAATCAGCTTAATGACATAACAAAATCGATTTCATACAACGAATTAAAACATAATACCGAACATCAATCACCATTGAAAATATAATAAAAAACTCGCAAAATCGCAACTCACTAATGATTCCCTACGTCTTTAAAACTCGACCAAACAATGAACACTTTGCGAATCGCAAAATCGTATAGAAATCATCTCACATTCAATGACGTCCATTATGTGAGTTGTTCAGAGCTTATCGTGATTAACTCCTCTTTTTGACGAAAATGAAATTAAAAAGCATTCGGTAAAGTCTTAACATTCTATGTATGTAATATGTTTTCTGAATAATAAAGATAAATATCATTGAATGACAAATTTTGTTTGGTCTTAAGATAATAAATCATTAATTTCAGAAGTTATTTTAATTAATTCTATACTCTAATGAATTGACCAAATCTATAGAATTGTATGTAGAAATGTATAGTTGTGAAATAATTGTGAAGACAGAAAAAGTAACTCTAACAAAAATATTTGATAAATCGAGTCAAAGTCAGCAAATTTGTTTGGAGCCTAGTTTCAATAGTGGTGTTCATTTTGACACAATTCTTCATGTAAATTTTTGAGAGTTATGTTTTATGTCTTTACAATTATTTCATATTTATACTTATACCACATTTATATAAATTTTCATTGAAATCGATGAGAACCACTTAGAAGACTCTCCGCTAGTGGAATTCGTCTGAACGTCTCATATAGGCCCAAAGAATGCAAAATCGATCAAAATTTTAAAACATACTTGTGAAATATCGATCAATTGCTCAAAATAACAAATTCCAATATCAAATTCGTCAAATCGAACCGACTTTATAGCGGATTCACCGAGACACGTGTACGTGTATCATTATACTAAACGTGTGGGCGTGAGCTACATTTCGGAACGCACACATCCCATACAAACGGATACACATTTAGTACAATACATATGAACGAGATACGCCAAAATCGTCTAGCACTAGTGAAAAAAATAGTACTTGTCCACTTAGCGCGTTCTGCTATTTGCAAACTAGTTATTCCCTTCGCCGAAAACGAGTTTGGGCAAACTGCGAACGCCGACTTACTTACATACGTAGGAAACTTTTGAAACCATTCTGTCCGGTTCGTGGCCCTCTCTATTTTTTTTTTAGTATTCCATTTTTATTATGCCTTATCTAGGCGTACGTCCTCCTTCTGAAGGTTTTTAGACGTCGAATGGACTGGTTGTGCGAAATTAGGTAGTGAATGTGTGCTGTGGAGCTCGTTATTGTGTGAGTTGTTCAGTGCATAAGTGATTGACTTCGCTTTTTGGTAAAAAAATAGATTTGAATGTCAAAGTACTTGTTATAGTCATAGTTTTTTGTATGTGAAATATATTTTCTGAATAATAAAAAATCATTAAACGACTTAATTTGTTCGGCTACCTGATAATAAATCAATTATTTGAGAAGTCATTTTAATTGACTCTGTGAACTGATACATCTGCAGCTAGTTATAAATGAAATATGTATGCATAAATGGAATAAAGAAGGGTTTTAAGAAAATTATGAAAATGCATCATACATGTTTTATAATTTTTCTCGTCTTTTTGTTTTAGCTAGTTATGTTTGTATATGTTTCATGAAGATGTTTGATTTCGTTTTCGATGATTCGATTCGATGATGTTATCGATGTGCGTTGAGTTTGTGTGTTCATTTACAAAATATGTTTCTTAATTCGGTTAAATATTTGTAATATTGGGTCAAAGGCATGCAAATGTTTAGGTATGAGCTCAACTTGTGTGTTTATGCTGCTGAAGATTCGCAAATATATAAGGTTAAAATTAGTTTGATTTGTGTACAAGAGTTGTGCAAAAGGCAAAATTTTGACAAAATGTTAAATTAACACGTTTTTCGCTTTATCTAGGACATGAATTTGTAAACACTCGTGTAAATGTAGTTCTAAGAGCGGATAATTATGATGCTATAATTTAAGAAAAACATATTTTCATTTTGAAAAATTGGAAGATATATTATATGAGAAAATGTATTATGCATTGCGTATTCGTAAAAAAAGAACATGTACGAATTAGCATTGAGCAATAGATAAAATTCGACAAAGTGCTAAATTAGCGAGTTTTTCGCATTATCTAGGACGAGGCATTGACAGTGTTTTGTTGAAATAATGGACGAGTCGTCGCCGAAAAAAAAGTTGCGAAACGTTTCGCAAGTTACTAAAAAAAAGAAACTATCCACACATCGAATACCCTCTGCCGATGAAAATTTACACTAATAAACATTCACTGAATCAATCCTAAAACTTGAATAAACATTTTCGATCGATAAAAAATAAATAAATCTCAAATTAAGTCGGACAGCGTTATGTAAAAAACGCGATTATACAACATCCCTGAAAAAAAACGCAAGGTTTAAGTATATCAAGGACTTTTCGATTTGCGCTTCAGCACTATGTAAATATCGAAGCGAATTTCCGACAGAAATAATAATCCTTTTTTTTGCAAAAAACGTACAATGTTTATTCGAAAATTACAGAAAGCGGCCCCATAAGGAAATCGTCGTATGTTAATAAATAAATATTAGTCGTCTTACAATAAAATCGGACTTAGCGAGCTGTTCACTCGATTATGTTAATATTTTTAAATGTCAACGGAAGGGCGATGTTTTGAGGGTTGAACATTAAAAATATTTAGTACTGAATGATTTCCAATTGATGATTATCAGATATTATATCAACGGCATAATCAAAAAATTAGATTTTTTTAGGTGAAGTCAGATTTAGGGCCGGTCTTTTCATTGCTTTAGTTAAGTAAGTAATTAATTAGTTAACTAAAGTAATGAAAAGATTGGCTATAAGTATCGTGCTGTGCATATGTCTCAGTCGATGCGTTGAGACGTGTAAATGTATACTTTGTCTAGTTGAAGTACACATTATAATGATTATGCCTCTATTTTCTGTGCACAATTTTCAACTCTGACCATATTTTCATTTTGATAATCAATATAATTTATCGAAATTTTTCTTCGATTACTAGACTAAAAATATTGAAAAAGTAACTAGAAATATAAAAGATATATTTTCGCTCTTCGATGAACAATCTACAATTCAAATCGACATCGAAATAAAGTCCTGTAATTAGTATAATAGAAACCTCGAAAAGAATGAAACTGAATATGAAAAATGTGCATAAAAAACCGAGGCTAACGTAAATTTTTCTAGACAAAGTACACATTAACGCATTCGAATGCTTCGACTCAAACACATAAATATAATCATGAATGGAAGAATCGAATATGAAGAAATGCATTCGCATGGATTATTCATACATTATATTAGCGTTATCAGCTTCAAGAGCGTTTCAGCATTCAGAGCGTGAGAAACGGTTAAATATTTATATGGCAAAGGTGTTTCTGGCCACGCCTTGATAGTGCATTTGTGCACAATGGTAATTTTTTCGCCGATTAACCGCGAATATTTGCAGATGAAATATTTTTATGTGCCCGTTCGAAAGACGTGTAAAAATGAGAGCTGTCTCTGTCGATTCGCAACGGTTGGTTGCCCTACTATTCGCCCAGACACTCTAGCATATTATTATAAAATATGCATATGTTTTATATTATTTTAATACAGTGTGATTATAAATTTATCGAATATTCTTGAAAATAATAGGACATTTTCATTAAAATCGATGATTTCTTATAAACGCACGTAGGTATAATAGATAACAAATGAACGTACCGTACAAGTATTTTATACAAATATTTTTTATAAACTAATTTTAACGATCTTCATTAGTTTTAAATTCTTTCGAATAGTAAAAATATCGTGTTTTTAAATGAAAAATCTCAAATTTAATAGCTAAAACATGGAACGCCCCTTTGTCTTATTGAGAAAATATGCAATCATGATAAAATTTGCAAACTCGTTTTTATTTTATTTATAGACCTTTTATTCATTTCAAAAAGCATAAATTGAGATATTCTACATTGTAATATCCACAAGATAATATAGACGGACGCTCATCCTTGAAATTTTTAGAAATTCGCATTCGATTAAAATTTTGCACGTGCATATATTACGACGTTCGGTATATTTGAACATCGAACGTTCGCAAAAATGTAGTAAAAAAAAATCATTTTATTTTTATAACTGCAGAATAAATAAGTCTGAAATGTTTAAATACACAGTTTACACTTCGTTTTCGACAATCGCACAAAGTTAACTTTTTCGCTTCGGTGCGAAAGTATGAAAGTTCACCGAATGAATATTGATCGAAGCAATTGAGCGAACGTTAATATTGTATAACTTGTACTGAACAAATGCAGGTTTTTCCCAGAAGGTTATAAAAAAAATCAACTTTATCTAAAATGTTCGGGCGCAGACTGAAATTTTGCGTAAACGTCCAACGCTAAATTTTTGAGTTTGCTTAGAACATTAGCATTTTTTCTGCAAGTATTTGAAGGACTTTTTTGCCATCGTCTTAAAGGTCAAGGCTCGAATGGCCATCTGGAGAAGCTTTTTATTTGTTTTTTCTTGTATTTCAAATAAAATGTGTTTCTGTTAAGGACTTCTCCTTTCTCATACACACACATACTGGAATCAAGTTTCGACTAGAATCCTAGATATTTTTCGCGATTCAGATTTTTTTTCTCTGGCTATTATATACAGAATGGCTCAATTCGTCGTGGCATTTGCGAACGTAGGTTTTAATACATTTTAATATATTGAAACACGTTTCGTTCACTACCGGTCGAGCTGGAAGTTAAACTAAACTCGATTCTTGGATGGGTAATCATTCGGGAACATCGCGTGCCGTTAGCCATTTTTTTTTATTCATATTAATCCAATGCAACGTTTGCATTTAACAAGTTTATATTGTATGTATAATAAATTAGTTACTAAAGGTCGTGATGCTAGAAACAAGTTGCAGCCGATCTGCCAGTGTATAAATAATTATTTTCAGACAAATTTGATCGCCAGTACATAAATTAGAATTGATAGACTTGTATCGAATCATTATTAATACGATATACAAATACTTGAAAATTTATAAATGAACCAGTGGATTTAAGTAAATATTTTTCAATTAAAGTGCCGACCAAATTTACACGAAATATCCGTTTATAAACCCGCAAGGCGGTGTACTAACTAAATGTGGAGCGAATTTCAGACTTTAGCAAATGTAGTGCATAATATTTTAACGCCGACTTTAACTACAGTTATTTTAACCGAGTCGCGATTTCAAACGTTTAGTTACACACGGTTAAAATTTCAGCGCGGCGGATAACTTTGATAATTGCGATCTCGACTTGCATAATCTCCGAATTTTCCGAATATTTGAGAGGTCGAAAGTTTAACTAGACACGTACTAGAGGGAACTTCACTTCGGACATATTATATTATATTATATGTATGCACTCAAGAATTTTAAAAAAGAAAATTGGGAAAAATAGTTTCACTCTCAGATATTTGAAAATTTGATAATTTTAGACTTCAACTATCTCCCTTCAAGAGTTGATACAACTTTGGAGAATAATAATAAAGGTATTGACAGAAAATATTGTGAATAATGTCACAGTCGTTAAGGTTAATGTTTATAACTTTAGATAACTTCGTGGACCTTGTAAAATTTTCTCAAAATAAAATAAATTGGATAATTTTTCAGTTCAAAATGTCAATATTGAGATAATAAAAATAGTTTAAATTGTTTCAAATCGAAAAATATAACCGATATAGCTTAATTTATTTAATTTTAAGAAAACCTGAAAAATTCAGATTCGGTGAAGTAGTTATAGTTATAGTAATAATATTTTGAAAGATTAATTCATTTTATTATATTAAAAGAGATTGATAACTACCTATTCGGAATGACGATCGAAAAAGCCAAGAGGTACATGTGAATTTTTTGCAGAAATTGAGTTATGCATAGAAATCGCTTCTATGCATGCTCATTTATTTGGTGGCAAAAGGATATAAACGAATTCGGAACGTGTGCTGAGATATATCATCAAATCAGTCGACCTCCTCCTAATAAATGTAGATACATGGTCAACTTTGAACGCGCTTTTCTCGAAATCACCGTAAAGTCACTTGTACCCCTTGTAAGTTAAGTTGTAAGATATGAAAATAATTCAAAATTTTCATCAATGCCTTTTTTAGAACGCGTATCAATTTCGACTTATCGAAACTTTCCCACTACGGAAGAGTTTAAAATATTCAATATGAAACTTTATTACAGCATAATATTCAGCGGAACATGAAAATTCTAAATTCTGCACAAAAAAAAATTACAAGTTAATTCAGCCAGCGTTCATCGAGCCAAAAATTGGTCAGACTAGATCAGATATCGCACAGATTAAACAGATACCGAATCACGCTGATTCCGGTTATTAAAATATTTGTCGGAAACGAAAAAAGTAACCGTCGAATTGCAAATTCGCGTGAAATTACACACGGCAGGCCAATTTCTAAGTGAGGTAGGTTAAGACAATGAAACCGTCGGTTATAATAAGCACCGGTGAAATCAGTGCATGTGGACTGATATAATAATATAATTCCAGTCTACTAGATTTCACCGATTTGATTGCTTCGATGCAAATATGGCGTTTTTTTAGTAATAGCAATTAATTCGTGTGTTTTCCAAACAATGAAAATCTGTTTAATTTCACGAAATACTAATGTATGAATTGTGAGTTGTTGATGTAATACGAATTTATTGATCAGGAGTAGAATTTTTTAATTTTTTTTTAAATATTATTATGAGGCTTAATATTACTTCACTTTTCAGTATTGAGTATGTAATACATATGTGTTCAAAGTTAAATAATAGATATTTTCCTTATAGCTCAAAATTATCATGTGTTTATTTGTTGAATTTTCATCTCTACGTAAGAAATATTTATCGTTTTTTTGTAATTTGACACGCAATAGGTATTCAAAATTATTGAGAGTATCTAAAAAAAAATGCAATATGCATTGGTATATTTTAATTCATCTACATTATACGAAAATTATGGTCTCATAAATAAATCGACTAATTAATTGACGTTTACAGCATTCATCATGCATATTTCAGATTTTAATAAGAGTGCTATGATAGATTTTATTATTTTTCATCATGTTATTAATTAATGAATTAAAGTTGTGCATATGAATAAAATAGAAATAAAAAAAAATCTAAATTAGGTTGAACAAACGGTATGGATATAATAAAAATTTAATTACTCAAAGTGTTTGATATATAATATTATAATGAGTATAATATAAACTCCGTTTAAGAGATCTACGCCAAATTTACAACCAAAAACTGTTTGCAGAATAATGAAAGCTTACAACACTTCACATGAAACAAAAGAAATTTAATTGCTAACAAGCTAAAAATCTTTTTCGATAATTAAACGAGAACTAGCATATGCATAAGAAAATTAGTTGATTTTTATTCGCTAGCTTTATATTGTGTTCGTGTTCACACATTTAAATATTTTGACTGTTTTTCGTACGTATTTCATTGTTTTTAATTATATATTTTAATTTTTCCAATGTAGCATAATCCTCGAAGCGTGATAATTTATTATGTTAAATTATTTAGGGTAAATCGACCGGCGTATGTGTATTTTATTTATTACGTTAAATAAGATACTTGCTTTAATCTATTGCAGTAGATTCTTCGCTGAAAAAAATGAACGAGTCATAACTTAAGTATGTAGCCGTATTAATTATAAAATGCCATGAAATTTTCCGTTTGTTTTCAGATTATATTTTTTATGGACTGAAATTATTTAGTTTCAACGGATCATGAAACTATCAAAGTTATCATTAACGTTAATCGAATTAAAATTTTAATATTCTTTATGCATTTATGTCTGTTGCAAAATACATCTATGATAAAATCATTAATTTAGCTTGCGATTTATACTAATTTAAAAAAATATATGTTTAATGAGCACGAAATGCTATATTTATATTTTGATTACACTTATTTAAATGTGGGAAATTTATAATGCATCGAATCATTAAATTTCTATCAACTCAGTGAATGAAATGATTTCGAAACGCGCACATAATGCACGTAGCAATTAGAATAATAACAACTTGAAGCGAATATATTTGAACATTAATCGTCTTAGTAATCAAATAAATCAATAGAAGATGCACTTAACGAAATCAACGACATATATATTTTCACAATACGGATTTTCCGAATCAGGAACAATTTTCACAAATGACACGAACGGAAAGCGAAGCGAGCAGATAAAGTTAGGCGTTCACCCTTAGGCAAATGTAACGAGCAGTACGTGAAATTACAAGTTCTCGAATTCAATTAATTCTAGGAATGCCATGGTTCGGCAATCAATGACCGAAATCCCACAGCCTCGGGCATCATGAACTACTGACTGTGCTCTGAGAACTTGAGTGGCCTCCTGCGCCCTTCTGACCATACATTGACCATATGAGTGAAGTGGAATACCGATTTTGGTCACCCTTTCGATATAAGGACTCTATGATATTTGTCGATTGTCTAGTTTTGATTCGAGAGTCGTATGTGGATTTTGTGAGAAGATTTTCTTTGAAGTGATGGTGGTTATTTTTTATGAATTTATGATGACTATAGGAGTTAAGTGGAATACGGATTTTGGAGACCCTTTTAATAAGTGCGTTATGATGTTTGTCGATCGTTTAATTTTGATTCAAGACTCGTATGTGGATTTTATGAGAGGATCATCTTTGAAGTGATGCTGCTTATTTTTAATGAATTTATGATGATAATTTTTCTCGCATTTTCCCGGAAATGATTGTCTGTTCAATATGTCACGTAAAAATAAGAACGTTTTCGAGGCTTTATCAATAAAATTGTTAATACAAACGATGTTTTCATACCTAATTTAAAGGATTTTAACTTATAAATGTTCAAATTTTGACTAAAGTTTACACAAATCGAGAAGGCGAAAAAATCTTCCTGGATTTTTCTAAAAATCGCCATGATCTTCCTAAACTCATCCTAGATTTTTCTAAAATTGAATTTTCTTAAAATTGTCCTAGACTTTCCTTGATAGTACCAATTTTCAATGAATAAAATACAAAATCTCGGATTGTACAAAGAAAAATGATTAATCTACCTAAATTGCATACAAACAATTCTAATTTAAGATTTTGAGTATGTAAATATATTGTATCGTGTACTGTCTTATATGCTGAATTTGTCTTTCTATCTTGTTCAATTTCACAAAACCCCACTTTCAGTACGTCACGAAATTGATAAATTTTAGAGAATTCTATTTATTTTTATTCAATGAGACAATTTTTGATGAAAAATAAAATGTTTCACTTAAAAAACTGACAATGTCTTATGAATCCAATATGAGATTGACCGATTCTTCAAGGCCTAACATTGATTTTTTTCAATTTTAAAATCAATTATGTTAATTTTATACGGAAATTCATTTCATTCAAACTTTCAATCTGATTTAACTCGAACAATCGAGACTTTACTATACGTAAAATCGAGGATGTATGCAATGGTGCATGTCCGTCTGCGGCCACTCGATTATGCACCCGCTTGAGGATTCTGGTCTGCCGAAGAATCGTCTCGAATGCAATCGGAGAGTTGGCATTGTCGGCATAGTTTACTCCGTGGTTGCAACTGCACTACGTTTTGTGCACGTGTGTTTATGTACTATTCGCTTTGGCTCAGTTGTGATTGATTGCTAGAATATTTAGCATATATGTGCATATGAGCTAGAGAAAAGTTTGAGTGTGAAAATCTGAAGTGAGATTAGTTCGGGCTTAAGTTACAATCAGTTGTAAGTGTCGTGATGCTGGAGTAGGAATAATGTATGCTGTGTGCACCGAGCCTCATTCGCATAACTGTCAAGTGTGATAGATTAGTATGCGATAATGCATACGTGCATCTATGTAATAATGAATTTCATCTCAGTAGTGGTTCTATTGAAATTTCATGTCAGAGCTCACGCGCGATGAATAATCAATTACGACTCGAATCAAATCTATACTCGACTCAAAAATTAATACATTAGCACTATTCCGTTTGTGTGTGTGTGACTGCTGTAACGCTCCAAAACTATCCAATTAAATTTTCGACTGATCGATATTCTAAACAAAAACGACAAACGAAACTAAATCGCATCTAAGCTCTCACCGTACAGATGTAACTTTCGAACGGTTCTCCCAACTCGGCAAGCAGAGCCGGCTATAAACCCGAACAAACACACACATATAGGTATAAATAGGATATATTATAGCATCAATCGATAGCCATCCCCTGCTTAACGCTAGTTACAAGTAACGTGTATGCACTTTGGCACAACGGATTGGCCTGGGTGCACATGGTGCAACGTCATTCGGCAAAGATTGACGCGTTCATTAACCGACGCGGACACCAAGTGACAAACTGGCAGACCCTAAACTGTAACGAACTATCCCTAGGTTAAAAATGACTGTCGTAATAATTCGTATATTTTTTGTTAATATTGCCCATTTCTTGTAATAATGGCGTATTGCAAAAAAAATGGATTTTTCATGAGAGTAATTTCGGAGGTTTTAAGTTAAAGATATGAGTATGTAAGTATTGAGTTTCCGATTGAACTTTTCAACATTTAGTTAGTTCTTATGCAATAAGATAAATTTACTTAAAACTTTTGTTTTCAGTACTATATTTGAGTCATTACACTATTGAAAAGAAAATTCTGAAATATCTCATATCTTACAAATGACTTTTCTTAATTTTCCTTACTGAATTGAATTTTTGGATTCTTCTTGAAAGATATTACTCTATCGGGTCATTCTCAAAATATGCATACTCAAAATAGTAAAATTTTCTAATAAATATATTTTAAAGGAATGGACGAAATACAAAATTAAATGTTTTGTATTAATCGCTCACTTTTTTCATTGGTGATTCGTATTTTTTCGTATTTAGATTCGAGTTTTTTTCCGTTGTAAAACTTTTGTGTTGAGCGGTAGTTTGATTTGGTTTTATTCGTTTTTCTGAAGTTGCAAAAGTATCTGTTAATTCCTGGCGAAACTTGAAAAAATCTGCTGCTGGGAAGTAGTTAAAGACAATGCTTTATTTCGCCTTAACTTTTTTATATGACAGTGAATTCTTCAGTGTTCTACAATGCTTCTATATTATTTAATATTTTAATGAAAATAATTGTAAAGGATTCATTAAAAATGATAATTTGATTAATTATTTCAGTTATGAGTCAAATCGTTTCGATATTTATACTTGTATTTTATTCTGATAATGTTAAATTATTTTATCATCAATTATATAAAATATACTTTATAATATTTTTCAAATTGTTTTTTAGTGTCATGAATCGAATGATTTCTTTCATTTTTCAAAGAAGATTCTTTAAAACTTTTGGAAACAATGGCATTGAGCGTCTGTTGTTTAGCGGCTTGCGCTTTCAGTAAACTTTTCCTGCATGCTCACTTTCATAAAGCACCGACTAGCTTTACTCGATAAGCAATTAAAAAGAAAATCAAACAACAAAATCATGAACAGAAAAACCCTTAAACGAAAAACCAATTTTTTCACATCTTAATATTACCGACGCAAACTATCAAATAAAAACAAACGATGAAAGCAATCCTTTCGAACTATAACCGCTTACAATTTATATCGGCATTTAAAATTCATCACGATTCAACAAATTATTTCCTATATAAAGCGAAAAGCCATTACACGCATATGCCAAAAACGAAACTGGGAAAATCTGCTTTTCGCCCGAAAACATCCATTTAGGCGAAAAACTCAATTGAAACGTATGGTAACCGAAACGCATCATGATTCTCGAAAATCCATTTATCTCCACATTTGACATGATAAACTGCGTTCTGTAACTTTTTCCGAACGATTCAGCTGAAATCGATGAACGAAAACGCATTTAATTCGATCAACATCGAAATTTTCCCTTTAAAACTGTTCAGAACGAATACATAGATTTTATGCAAATATTTTAGAATCCGTTATGATTTTTTCAGCCCGATGATATTCGATGGAAATCAGTATTTCCACAAGCACACTATTCATATTCGGCTCGATGGGGTTTTGTATATTTTCGAGTTTAAAATCGAATTAATTTCGCGAGTCGATTTCGCATGATTTATGCCGGAGTCGCGGTACTGCGAAAATGGCGCTTTGCATTTATATTGCAAATTTAACCTTTCGGATGTGTTTCTAAAATAGGATACGTCGGTGTTGACGAATAAAATGAGCATGATTATGTTCACTAATGGTGCATAATTTGAATTTTCCGACATTCCTAAAAAACGGACCGTCAAATCTGTGCGTGAAGATCGATAAAAGCATTACATTGTTAGACTTGATAGATAATTTGATCGAAACAATATTTTTGATTGATGACAGTTTAACGCATAATTGAATAAAAATTGATTGTATTCGCTATTTATAGAGTTCTTATATAAAATTACATAATAGTAGCGTTTCAAATGAAAATCATTACCTTGCAAATTACATATTAACGATCACATGCACGTATACACTTTTCCTATTATAATATTATTGGTAATTGATTTTCTTTATGTATTATGAAAATATTCAAAGCAACATAATTTCCATAATAAGCAATTTGAATTAAAGAAAAAACAACGATTTTTAATTTAATAAAAATGATCAATTAAAATCATTCACGAGTATGTAGTATGAAGGTTTGTTAATTTGTACGATATCATTTCGATTCTAATTCAAAACTGTACATAATACTCCAAAATCACACGTGAAATTATGTAATTCACATAATTTAAATATTATAATATATTATTAAAATATACTTAATTAAAAAAATAAACAGAATTGAATCGAATAATTAAAAATTGTTCATTGCTTAGTCGTAACGAAACTAAAGTAAAAGATTCGCAGCGTTCGTGATTTGTTTATTCGATGCAAAGCAATTGAACAAGCGATGTTCAAACAAAATCGAACTGAATAGATGTTGAAAAAAATAAAGCTGAAAGAAAACACGAAACCCTGCACCGTGTAACAGAGAAATCCTGGAAGCGTTAATTAAAACTCGTTTACATACAGCGGGAAACGCGACGAGTACAATAGTTCATTTGCTCGCCGCTAGTGACACTAGCGTCGACGGACGTGCCAACATTCAATCAAATATTTGAACAGGGTTACCAACATTTGTGATGTTTTGAGAGGTAGTTATGATTTTATAGATATTTCACATTCAAATTTTAGGTCAAAATGAACATAGTTGATTCAAATATTCAAAAATTGTCTCAAGTTATGATTATATTAAATGATTATATAACTTATTGTGTGTTCACAGCATTAATTATTAATAAAAATCCAATATAAAAACCGATCAATATAATTTTCATATTAAAACTAAAGTTTCAATTAAGAGCCATTTATCGAATAGAGAAAGATTTGATACAATTAAATGAATGGATGTTCATACAAATTAGTGCTTTTATATATGTATGAGGTGATCAATAAAATAGATTATTTTTTATTTTAGTCAATTTAGGGTTTCATATACTCAAACCATACGTAATTTGCATTCGTATTCGTGTTCGATACTAACCCCATCCAACCCCCTAGCCACAAACAAAACGGTGACGATATACATATCAAAAGGATTGCGGATTGGATTTGACCAGTATTTTATTTCTTGTTGGTTCTCAATCAGTTCGGATCGCTGATTAAAAAAGATTCTCTCGTTGAAAATTCCCAGAATTTAAATTACACGTGGGGACTATTTTCCAAATGGAATTATCTGATAACGTATTTACAACGATATTGCTTTTATATTTATAGAAGAGTCGCATTATCGTTTATTGTGTTGAAAAAATTCATTCTGGCAAGAGTTTCATTCATAAATCAGTGAACTTTGCGCTTCAACGCGAGGGCAGCAAAGAATTCAACAATTTTGCCAAATCTCTTAAATATCCGATATACTGCACAATATCAAGAGAGTATCTTAGTAAAACCTAATATTATAATTCTCACTATTTTTCTCAATATTTGCTTGCCAATTAGAATCTTCGAAAATAGAAAATGCACGAATAAAATTGAAATAAAATGAGGATTCACCAAGCGAATTTCAACACAATACATTTTAAAACAAACATTCTTACAAAAATACTATTATGAATGTCTAAAACTATAACTATGCGCAGTTTATGCGAATAGCATCTTTCGAGGAATTCCGTTTCGAACTTACGAAAATATTTTGAAACCTTGGAACCCTTTCAACATAAGTATCTTTCGTGAACGTATTCGAAACTATTTACACTCACTTTACATAAGTAAACTTTTTCATATCGACATAGTTCAAAATACATTTTCGTGACATTCTCTGAATTAAAATATGAAATATACCCAAATTTATACTTATACGATACGAAATCATAAGACAAAACTAAATCCCCTGCGCTGCAAAGGCAATGCATCAACTCGCACTCCTTTAACACCAAAGACAACAAACAACAACAACGTTCAATACAAGAACCACACAATACAACACCCGCCCAAAACACAAACTAACTCCCGATTTTTGAATACGAACCATACACGATCTTAACACCCAGAAGACCGCAGCAAAGCTTCGAACTTCCGAAGCACCGATGAATATTAACAATAACCGAAGAAGACTTCAACGTCTTCGACCATGGATTGTCTGTTTAGACTTAAGACTATGGCCAGCCATTTCCCGATAGGATTGATACGTTATTCTAGATAGGAGCGAAGTTATCCGCGGTCTTATCCGCGGACTTGGTACAAGGTCTTATATTAACTGAGGAAACTTGGTTGGGTTTCGCCCAAGTTGGAGATTTAACGTATTACGGTTGCAACTAATTGCTGAGGTGCATGTGAATGCGTTATGCAGTTGCTTTGCTTAAGTGCGTCTTTGCTATTATACTTTGGGTGATGCTACGTTTAAGGCGTTATTAAGTTGTTGCTTTTGGAGTTTGGGAGTTTATTGTTTGTTTTTAACGTTTAAGGGACTTTATGGAACTTTAATTATATGACAAAATGTTTTATGGATGATAATTATTAAAATAAATGCCTTTAGAGTTAGTCTTTTGATTGCTGAATATAAGTTTATTGGTTGACGCTATAAATTAACGAATTATTTTGTGTGAATAATCTTGAATAGCTGAATTAATTTTAGCATAATGTATGTTTATTAAAAATAAAAGATACAGAAATACAAAAAAAAAATTGTATAGATAACACATTTTAATTCATAAATTTTTAGATGAATTAAATGTGAACGTCTTTCGAAAAAAATAGCATTGATATGCATAAAATGCTTACGAAAAGATACGATTTCCTCCAAGAATTTCTACAATTTTATAAATTTATCGCAAATTCGTTAGTTAAATTAACGAACAGCACGAGCATACTTTGAATAGATAAAATAGCTTATCGCTCGAGCGACACATAAAGCGAAGCTAATAATTTCTCAGTTACACTACAGTTTAAAACCGCCTCAGAGTAAATGGGATTATAGGTCACGGACGTACAAAACGTATATTACTGAAAACACTATCGCAACATTTGAAAACATAATCCAGATTGCGAACAAGACCTGAAAAAAAAGTAACACAACATATAATACATAAACACGAAACTCAAACGATGCCAAATTGGGGTGCGAAAATGCACTTTAATATCAATATGCAAGCAAAGACTTATGCGGACTGCAAACGGGGGAAATTTAATGAAAAATTTTCAGCTGAAATTTTTCAGCAAAACGTAAAAGTGCACAAACGTTTCGTAAGGAAGAACAAAAGTTTGCATTCGCGCCGCGCAGGATGCACATGTTGTTTTGCATTTTTGCCTTTTCGCGAAAATATAACTCGAGAGTTGTGCAAAAACATTTTTTAAACGTAACGAATTTTCGAGAAAACTTTTACAAGATTTATCTCGCTCTTTCAAAGTTAAAGAGATACAAAAAAGTGTTCGGTGATATAAATTCGCGTTAACAAAGTGAATTATTCGCGTGCAACGGAGGAGCTGCTACGTAATTTCTTGCGAATTGTTCAACTTTCGGCTGAACGTTTAAAATTTTATTATAATAATAGTTCGCACGTTAGCCGGCTTAAATTATGAATACGGTGCAGTTATTCAATTCACGTTACATGCATAGTTTCAACGGTCACATAGTTACGAACTAAGTAACGAATTTTGAATTCTTCCCGTACGTGGTGCAGGTTCGACCATATTTCGTAGACGGACTTTGTTAAATTGATCAAATTAAAATACATCCATTATGGTTCAACTAACAAAATTTAAATTTTACGAACCAATCCAATTATAGAATGAAAATTTCATTCTAAACTATATCGATTATATTGACGATCGAAAAGGCCAAGGGAGTGACATTTTTGCCGAAATTGAGTTATGCACAGGAATCGTTTCTATTTATTTGGTGGCAAAAGGATATAAACGAATTTGGTTCGTGTGCCTCAATATATCATCAAATCACTCGACCTTCTCTTAATACATGGTCAACTTTGTACGCATTTTTCTCGAAATCACTTGTACCCCTTGGCCTTTTCAGTCGTCATATAAAAATGATAGCTCAATATTATAATACTTTTATTGAAAATGTATCAATTTCATGCAAAAAATGAGGTATTCGTTCGAAACTAAATATTTTTTTAATAGCACGTGTCTATAAATCAAGAATGTCCCGCCAAATGCAGCAGCGCACCTGGCTGCTATATTAAAACGAATTTAACGTGTAAAATCGCTTACAACGTCGATGTATATTGTATAATATATACGTATATAAAGTGCTTAGCAATCGTGTGTGTTTTCAATGTAAATTTTAATATTTCCGTTTCAGCGTTTCAGCGCCAAAGCGCTGAACGTGAAATATGGTTTCGTTCAAGCGAAACTATTGCGTGTACGATAATCAACTTTAATACATATGTTGTACAGTGTGTTCTTGTTTTGTATTTCATTCAATATTTTCATTTATATTTTGTTTATTTGTCTGAATAATCCAATATAATCTAAATATCAATTTGAATAAACAATGTATGCACCCACTAACAATAATATTTTTTTTAATATGTATGAAGAACATATGAAAAAGTAAACCATTTAAATTTTTAATTTATCTGCAATAATTAGTTTTTTATTTTCTCTGATAAAAATACTATGAATCGCGAAGGACACCATTTATGTATTTCACTGATAGAAAATTTGTACAGTTACATGCAAATGTAGAGATATACAAGTCTAGTGTGGCAAAGTTTGGCAATTTTCGAAAATTCGGAATGAAATGTGAAAAAAAAACTATGTAGAAAACGCAGAAACGAGTTTTACAAAATTGAGGACGAAATGAATAATGTATACTTCTATTTTACACAATATGTTTTAGTTTGTCGAGTAGGTACGGTCCGTTGTGATTTACCGTTTGTGATTACATACAAGTATTATATCAGTTTTGTTTTTGACATATTATCGTTTATATTGTACGTATGTGCGATTTATTATTTTATTTTGTCGATAGATAAATGTAAGTTTTGTAAAGTTTTCCCGTTGCAAGAGATACGGTATATTTACGTCCGGACAAATTTTTATTTTATCTCGACTCTTATAAAACTAGAATAATGTTAAAAATTGGAAAGTATGTTCGAAAATTAAAAAAATAAGTTTATTTTTGTATTGCAACTTGAAAATTGAAATCACGCAGTGTATATTTCAATAAAAATTTTAAGCAATATGCACTTAAACTAATCGAAAATTATATTAAAATATGAATGCATTATATGAAAATTTCAGATATTCGTGTAGTAGATCATCTGCACAGCACTTAACTCATCTTAACCTAACAAAAAAGTATACTCATCTTCAATATCCATCATCATTTAATTTCCTCATTAATATATACAAGAAAAAAGGCTAAGTGCTTATCATTTCACTAACCGTAACTGAACTATGTATAACTTATCTAGCGTTTTAATTCTATAGTTTTGCGCCTTGAGCTCTCGAATACACCTTGACAACTGTCAATTTCAATAGAAAATAAAACAGTTGCTAAGTTATATTTAAGTTAAGGTCAGTGAAACAATCAGCCCTAACAACTTGGAGCGACAAAGAAACAATTAAGCACGAATCCTAAACCGCGTTTAATAATGAACGAGAGCGTTTTCCGGCGCAGTTGTGCGAAATTAGCCAACTCGGCTAATTTCGCAAGTGTGTACGGGGATTTATTTATACGTGTATTATATTCCCACTGAATGTAAGAGAACATTTTATCCTAGGCCAGAGTGCATCCAATCTGAATAAGTGCGTCTCGCACTGTAATAACGATATTTGAAAGTGCGACACTTTTCCGTTTGAGTTTGCGTAATTGTCCGCGTTACGGTCAGTCGTTGAGGGGTTTTATGGAAATTTCGTTCGATGGTTTATATATAAATGTTTATGTTGGTTGAGTTGAATCTGTTAATATATTTAACCCTATTATATAAAAGTATTTTGATTGGGAAAAAAATTAAATTTGTTTAATAAGAAGATCGTTTTTGACTAATTGTAAGTTTTATTTAGGAAGAAAGTATGTAAAAACAATATTTTCTAATCAAATTTAATTTTAATATAAAAAAGAATCTTTTAAACTTTCATTTTATATAGTTGAAAATTATTTTTGGATATTAGTGGTAGCAAAAATTAAATTTTTCTATGCCCTCTTTATGGATGTTATCGCCGCTAAATCCACTGCTGAACATTAGCAAGCGTAAACCTTTTATTATCGATGATGATTTCGTTTTAAGAATGAATAGGAAATAAGCGAAAACAGACAGTTTACAAAAGTATGCTTTGTGTAAAGTTTTCATAAATTTCAAAAACTGATTTGAATAAGCTGACATGATAAACAGAGTTCAGCTAGGTTATCTTCTCTGGCGGCAACTTTCCATGAAGAGGGCGCAGAAAAGTTGATTTCTAGCCATGACTAATATCCAAACATTTTTACCGACTGTGTAGAAAAGCAGTTTGAGAAATACTTTCATGTAAACATAACATTTGATTTAAAAAAAAAATATTTCTTTACATTTTTCGAAAACTAAACTTAACAAAAAAAAACAAACTTTACATAATCAAATCCGACCTAGAGCAATGTAAAGCTGATTTTTGATGAAAATCCCAACTCTCCCCATATGATGCATTTAGAGACTGGCCACACGACCACTTCGCACTCGCCTAATGGAAATTCGGTCAAATAATTTTCAATTCGCAAAGGGTGCACCGTGACGAGGCGTTGCATAATGCACATCCAACACCACGCATACCAACATAAGCGACATAGCATTATGTTACGTGTGTGTGCATATAACCACAATGTATGCACTTGCGGTGTAACGTGTAACGAACCGTAAAGAATGCACACATTGGCCATCTATCTGCACGCGGAACGTTTCGCAGATTTACATTCGATAGTGTTGGGATTTTGTCGGATTATGGAAAATCCAGATGTATGCGGGATTAGATT
The DNA here is from genome assembly GCA_024721215.1 of Cheumatopsyche charites. NCBI lineage: Eukaryota > Metazoa > Arthropoda > Insecta > Trichoptera > Hydropsychidae > Cheumatopsyche > Cheumatopsyche charites. Next base: position 8,765,188 of record CM045578.1, read on the forward strand.
CGTATTCGAGTGTTTATATGAGGACTGAATTTTACAAAGGGCATAAGTGACTTTTTTATCGGAATTAAAGTTAACGAATTACGGAATAACGGAATTGACGAATAAAAGTTAAGTACAGAAAATGGTTATGTATCGTATGTAGAATCATTTTTTGTACTTGAATTAATATCAATAAAGAAGGTCACTTGTGCCTTTTGTGAAATTCAGTCATCATATACATAGATTCTTTTTGGTATTTGCAGTATTTTGAGGAACTTTGGACACTTTTTTAATATGAATTTGAGATGTTTTCTATTTTTTTGTAAAAGTATGAAATGTGTTTATTATTTCGTCTATAATTTTATGAGTGATCAAGTACGGTTCTAAATATTGTATTTGGTGCCAGTATTTGGAATGATTTTCTTGGAAAAATTCGATTCAATGAAAACATTACTGGGAAGAGATTATTTTTATATGTAACATTTGTTTGAGTTATCATAGTGTACAAAAATAATATTTTATTGTAAACTTTATACATACACTGTCTTGATTTTTCAATGCATTAAAATAAGAGTTATTTCATGAAAAATTAATTTTATACAATCTGACAATAATCTTCGTTTAAATAGAAATTTTCCATAAAAGTCATTCCAAATATCAAAATTAAATGATGACTAAAAAGCACAAAGAGTACAAGTGACTTTTTTTCGAATTTGAGTTGAGTACAGAAAATGGTTCTATATGCGTATTATATTATACAAATCCATTTTGTCTGTACTTTATTCAAATCCGAAAAAAAAGTCACTTGTACTCTTTGTGCTTTTCAATCATCAAATGCAATATTAATTAGTCTTTATATTGTAAAAGAAACCAAAAACAATTTAACAAAAAATAACTTTAAAACATCTATCAAAAGTGTCCAGAATTCCTCACAAAGCAGCATTACGCTATGAATTATATGAGAATATAATATTGTTAATTCACAAGATAAACTTAAAGTATACAAATAAATCGAACTAGCACCTACAGTTTATAGGTAGAGTCGAATGTGTGGATTCGAATTAATGACTTGGGATAGCATGTGGATTAACGTCGACATATATCCGAGTGTATAAGAGATGTTAAATCGAGTTGGTGTAAACGTGTAACGAGAACTGATGTCGAGGGCTTCGATAAGCAGGCACTTGACACATGTCGGTTCGAAAGCAATGCAAATTTTCAGCAAATAACCTTTCGATACTGCGATCGGATCTGATGATGAATTTTCGAGTTGTCGATAGTTCGCTAGGCATCCAAGTTTCGGATTCAGTGAACGAGTTTAGATTATGTTATGTTTTACTTATTTATGTATGATGCAATGGGTTGAAATGTTTGCTATGCAGAAAAAGAATTCATTTTTCGCACAAAATATTACAAAAATCCAAACGAAGCTATTGAAAATAATAAATACAAAAAGAATCCTCCATACAGCGGCTCAAAACATGAAACGAAAATATGCAAATTTCGGATTGCAGATTTACACCCGAAAACCTATAGGTATTGGATAACACGAGCAAACACCACTCGGCATCGAAATGAAGCCTTTCAATCAGACCGCAGCGCATATTTCTCAACATACACAATACATAAAATAAACAAATCGATTTGATGAAGTTTGAAATCCTAAAAAGCGCCTATGTGCCGACTAAATATTGGCATAAGCCAGTGTTATAATATAATAACACAGTCGTGTGCAGTCGGTAATCAATGCAGAATTGCACACGAACGGTGTTGCATACGTAAACTAGAGGCGTAGGTAACCAACCGTGGCGACAACAAATAAATTAGTGACACCCCCAGGGACTCCTATGGGCAGTGGGGGCTCTGCCCTCCTAAGGAGGCCCCATTGTAGATATATATTTCTGTATAAGCTTCGAAGGGCGTACAGATTCTGTAGATAGAATTAGATTTTAATCAAGATCCACGCTTGAAAGCCTCTAATGTTATAATTTTACAATATGGAATAGTTTATTTATGTCACTAATTAATTTTTTCATCACTAACCTTTTCAAGTTATAGAGTGAAAAAAAAAATCAAATAGCAGTTGAGTTGAGTGATTTAAGAATGAAAATTTGGGCTTAAATATCTGAATAATGCGAATTATCAATAGCTTTAGTTAGTTTAATATTTGTTTGTAACATTTATGATTTTAATTATGTTTTTCTAATCAATTGCTTTTTCTAGTTATATAATAATTCAAAAGTTATTTTATCAACTATCTGACTATTTATAAATTACAAAAAATTAACAAATCAGAGACTCTTTTCAAGACTATCAATTTTTCAATAGCCACCCTTTTGTATTGATTTGAAACGAATTTATCAATATTACATTAATCATATTTAAATAGTTATCCAATCAGAACGACAATTTGAATAAATTTATCGATTTTTCATCCCAGAACCTTTTCCAATTTAATATTGTTCAGCGAGCGAACGAATCGAGTTTCCACGCAGAATCTCTAACTTCATCGAGACGATTTGAATTATGCATTTTATCACAAACGTATTTCCAACGTGTACAACACAACAATAGCCACAAATCGATCGAGATACTATCCGGGAATATCTGAAAATATGTATATATTATTAACGCGTATATTTCCCGACAGATAACTTTGGACGTTTTCGTGACATCCGTACAAAATGTACGCGGTTTATCTACAAAACGAAATCTACGCACAAAAATACGGGCAATAGAGAAAATTCGAATGTTAATTCAGTACATAATGCGATTATGCAAAACGTGAAATGTGTATGATGAACGAAAATATTATTTATGAAAATTTCGCATGTACATCGAGCGAAACACACGACTCGAAACGGATCGGTTAATTTTTCAGCGATGGAGTTATTTTGAGTGCTGAAATCCGTTATAGCGTTTAGTTTCTAATAGGGGAGATTTTTTCCACGATTAATTAATTAGCACTGAAAGCCGTTTCGTGTAGGAGGTTTTTTAATTGCTTCAGCTTCGTACTGTTCATTATAGAGTGCACACAATAGATAATTCATATATAAATATAATGCATTTGTATGGAGGCGTTTTTTTCCACATGTAAAATTGAGTGACGTGAAAATTGAATGAAGTACTTTTACGACTCGGATTCAATTATCGAAGTGAAACTATAAAATTCGAAAATTTAACGATCAATATAAATAGTTTCTGCAGCAAGGATAACTGTTTATGCACTTTATATGCTATAATATATGTAATTGTATTTTGAAAATTGAATTAATTTCATGCATAACATACTGATTTGACAGAAATATCTATGAGGCAAAGTATTAATATTATATTGATACTAATAAAAAAATGTATTCAAATATTTGAATACAATGATCTCTTATTTTTCAACAAATAAATCGGTAATACAAAAAATAAATTAAATCAATTGAAAGATTATTAATAATATTTTTTTTCATGAGAAAATCGACTGTCAAAAATTATCGAATAATATAAAATTATTCATTACGAAATCAAATACACCTAATGTTCACTGTAAGGATTGCATCGTCGATTTGGTATTATCGATAAATCGCAATCCCTAATTCTCTTCAAATAATCAATTTACGTCAATATATATTCTTAAATAGACAATAACCATCCAATCACACACAAAACTAATCAGAACGTTGCATTAAACCAGACTTGCATTGGAAAAGGGTAGCAAATCGCATAACATAGTCTGTTGCGTTGTCGATAATCTGAAAATTGCCATTCGAATCGAATTGTGGGCCACTAATACGAAGTTCCATTATAATTTTTACAATGGGAACGAACCGCAACTGGACCATATAATTACCGCTCAGTTCAGATCCGTTTTACACGGATGGACCGTTTTTAATTGCGTCCTCATTGTTTCAGCTGAAAACCGACTATTGAGACCGTCAAAGTCACTAAATTTCAGGTTTAAACTATGCTAAGTGCGTGTTTGGTCGATTTTGTTATGTTATATTTAATGCTTAGTTAGTTAAAAAAGCTTTTGTTCTACAATGGAAATGTTCGATAAAAAAAAACTTACCATTTTTCCATCGAAGTCTGCATGTTTATGATTCGCTGCATCAAAAATGTACTTCGCTGCAAAAATAGTGTACATTTATCATCGCAATTAATTCGCATGTTTGCTGCAACAAATAAAATTGATTAGTTAAATTGACTGGATTTTCTTAAAATTATAATGTTTATAATTTTACAATTTCTTTTCAATGAAGATTTAAGTTTGATAACTACTTTTAATGATCAAATTAATAAAATTTTCCAAAATGTGATTAATTATTTTCATAAAAATTTTTAGCCTTACCAATTAATATCCACTTTGATGAAGTAAAATATATTTTGTTTGAATAATGTGTGCAGTAATAATTATAAAAATTATCTTGAATATTCCAGTTTTCGCTAATCCCATTTATTTCGTTACATCGAAACGAGAATAAAATTCGCACTAAACGAGCGCTACGTAAGGATTAATTAGCAAAATTGCTTAATTAGCTCCGACTGTAATTAAGGGCTTCTAAAAGTTTTGACAACACGTCTGAATAATAAATTCATACGTAGCGCTATGGAAACAATTAAAAAATCGTTCTGCGAAATTCAAAAATTATAAATGAAACGAGACGAGAATGCATCGCAAAGTGGAGCATACAAAATGTAAAATACTTTATATTGGATAAATTCGGTGGTTAAAAACGAATAAAGCACACGTGAATCGTCATACAAATTATATTTGATCAATAAATATCAAAGTACAATATTTTCACACAAGTTATCATAAACGATTTGTTTTACCAATAAATTAAGCTCAAATGTCGTTTCGATCGCCATTTACTTAACTAACCCTGATTTTGCGAATCGACGACTCTAATTAAAATAGTAAACATATTTTATTGAATATTTATCATAATTTAATGCAAAATCCTGAATATCGTTTCGATGCATCTAAATAATTAAAACGATCGAACAATGTTCAGATTTTTGCTCACTATACATACACATATAAATAGACAAAAGCAGATAGAACTCCAATTAGAATACAGCTTATTATCTCGATTTTCGAATATACGACGAATTATGCGAATTTCGCATTATTGCCCATTGCGTTTCGCTTAAATTCCGAAACGCGGTATAATCTCTTAACTGATTGTTAATACGAACTTTAACTGCAATTAAGCGACGACTAGGATTAAAGCTGCTGCTACTGATTAAATACATAGATTGCTCCATTATGATCTATTAGAACTCTAAATATTCAAGCTCCTAATTAGCGTGTTTCATTTTTAGCTGAAATCCTAAGCGCTCTGAGATTAAGTGAAGCGATCAAATTGAAGCAGGCTTAATTGTATTATATACTGTTTTAATGCGATTAGTGACTTGATAAAACACCATTTGTATGTAGCCGTGCGTTTTGCGGTCGTTTCATATCATATAATGTGTATTTTTTCAAACTTTGAAACTGTTCGTTGATCTTTTGCATTATTAACGAACGGTAAAAGTAATTTTGCGAAAAAATCTAGAAAATCTTTCATTTTTTTAATGCGATTGTATGTCCGCTCGTTTTATGTCGGTTCCTTATCTATACAACTGCTTAATTGTTTAAATATCATATTACGTATTCAAATTATATTTGCTTAGGCACGAATGTGTTCCGAATGCAAAACGCTTCAAAATAACATTAAATGTGCAATTAGATTGCTTTTTTTCATTATAGTTTAATATTTTTAAATAAAAAACGATCTAAAGTATATTCAAATTAATTTCAATTAAAATGCACGAGTATCAAAAATATTTCAGAACGAATACGAAATTAAACACTGAAAAAACGATAAGGATCTCATTATGCAAAATCAAACAATGCAGTTACCATTAAACATTATCCGAGCGCACATGAATATATTTCATTATCAAAAAACGAATTTTAAACCAACACTGAAAAATTTTCAGATCGAAACGACACAACCGAATCATTTCAACTGTAACACACGATATATGTATGTACGGACAACAAAAGCGTCAAACTCCATCAATTGCGAAATTTCCCGACGGAAAAGCCAAAGATTTACAACTCGAACTCGATAAATTCGAACGGGCGGGAAAAAAAAATTTCGAAATTAAATTAGCGGAAAAATGCATAAACAACCCCCTGGCTGCGTTCGAATGCAAATAGTCGACGTTTTATCGGCGAAAATGACGATCGTGTCGCCGAAATTTGCATTTGTGCGAGATAGCGAAACGGCACCGAAAGTTTTTCCGATATATTCAAATGTCGGGAAATGCGGTCGATTCGGGGAAAATTTCGCATTTCCCTTCCCCTGTTTTTCTGTTTTCAGGTGAAAATTAACATTAAAACGGCCCGCATGATAAATTTTTCGAGCACGGCTCGTTTGCGTTTATGGAGCGGTCGTTGTCGGTGTTGTATGGCTGTTTTCGATATATTTTTTTTTTCAGTAAAGGGGTCGTTTTTGGTAGTTTTTTTGAGTGTGTTTTTGTTTGTTTTCGAGTTGTCGTTTTGTCGGTGCGTCGATGTTTCGACGGTTGGTCAATGTTGGTCGTTCGTATCGACGGTTTTGCAATGGGCGGTTGATCGGTCGTAATGTAATGTTTGGTTGGTTTTGTGTCGATTTTGATTTTTTTTAATTCAGAAATATATTCATGGATAATTTTTAATTGTTTTAGTTTCAAACTTTCAATCATTAGCTACTAGATTTGAGTGTTAGTTAATGTTTTTTCTTCTTAAATGCTTTTCGCCAATGACAGTTCTTATTACTAACGCATTTAAATTGTATATCTAGGGAAAAATATCAGCTAACACTCGAGTTGAGTAATTAAAGATCGAAACTTAAGACCGTAAAATGTGATGTTTATATATTTGATATCCAAACATCAAAAAGTTTGCAGCAATATATGATTAAGAATTTTGGCTTAATTAGACATCTATGATACATAAATATCATATACATGTAATTACATAGAAAAATATTTTTAAATTACAATAATCAAAAGTATAATTTTTCATTAATACAAACCATTTTTATTCTGAAATATGTTTCTTATTGAATTAAATTACAATTGTTAAACGCATCGCTTGCAAAATAATGTGTCTCGAACCGTTAGTTTCATTTTAATATCAATATTCAAAATGAATATAATAAGCAAATTTAAGCACTATCGAAACGAGATCACATTAAAATAAACGCTTTCCCAAGTACACATATTCATGAATAACAACAATCACATAATTAAATAAAGAAAAAGCGAAATCAAACAAATTAACATCAGTAACATTCGCACATAATACATATTTACAAATACAACAGATTCTGCATCGATACAGCACATATAATTATGAATCAGCTAAAAACACGTATCTTCATACGAATCTAGAAGAATTAAAGCATAACCAAATTCCGAAAGACCAGATTAGGAACCTGCCCGAAATAATTCATCATCAATTATTCCATACTATGGAATAAACATCGTCCAAATTGCATACGTTCGAACATGCCGCAAAATTGATTAACACTAATTACGATCAGTATCCATCGCCGAATAACGGACTCCGGTAATCGAAGGATTTCGTTCCTAGCGTGTTAACGACGATCCAACCGAGTTGACAGAATTACAAGAGGGTATATACATATGTAACTATATACGACGACTGAAAAGACCAAGGGGTACAAATGACATTTTTGCCGAAATTGAATTAATCACAGAAATCGCATCTATGTACGCTCATATAATATATTTAGTGGCAAAAGAATATAAACGAACTTGGAACATGCACCGAGATATGTAATTAAATCACTCGACCTCCTCCTAAGTTCGAGCATACTTTTCTCGAAATCACTCCAATGTGACTTGTGCCCCTTGGCCTTTTCAGTCTTCATGTACATATAACTATATAATGGTATGGTTAGTTCGGTTAAGCTCAATTTAACATAAGGGCTGCACTCGGCTAATATAGTGCACTGCATTGAATATGCACCCTGCACAAACCGCTTTCAGATAACCCGAATGTTAATAACTGAAATGCTCTCGAAATGTAACGTGTTAAAAAAATACGACTGATTTCAGTTTGTGTCTACTTTATTATTTGCGTTCAGATAATTTTGTTTGGTTTCAAACGAGTTTTTCAAAACGAGCGCGAAATTTTTCAACAGAAAGCAGATTCAGAAAATGTTAGTCTGTAGTGTATGTAGAAAATTAGATTTTTGAGGAAATCTGTAATTTTTTTTTCGAGTATATGAGTTATCAATGATTTTAGTCAAATTTTAATGAGATCTATTTTAATTAATATTCACAGCCAATTTGATAATTTTTTATTCAGTATTATATTAATCTATTTCTAATTGTGTTTCAAAATGATTTTAAATATTTTTTATTTCATATTGAGATATTTTCATTTTAAATGAAATAATTTTCAATTCTACTTCAATTGTTTTATTCGAAATATTGCAGGAAAACAATTGAATTAGAAATCGAAACTATTAGACTTTTAAATGAAAACCTTTATTTTTTCTATCAAATAAATGCAACAAAAATTCGAAATCTTATATGAAACTACCAAAAAAACTAACGATATATCATATCAACTCATTAACTTCACGTATACTTATTACACGTACTTCAATTTAATAGGTCATTTAGATAGACACCAGCAACACTAGACACTACGACCACATTTATTCAACAACCACACGATTCACAATAAAATTACATACGACGACTGAAAAGGACAAGAAGTACAAATGTCATTTTTCATTTCACAGGAATCGCTTATATGCTCATTTATTTATTTGTTGGCAAAAGGATATAAATTAATTCGGAACGTGTGCCTCAATATATCATCAAATCATTCGACCTAATAGATGATCAACTTTAAACTTGCTTTTCTCAAAATCACTTGTACCCCTTGTCCTTTTCAGTCACCATATATAATCAATTAAATTCATTAAAACAGATTTTCAATCGACAAAATCACATCGATTCATCAAAACACCAAATCGACCTCAAACCGCACACGGAAGCAAAACATGCACTCGGGCGAAAGTTTAGAAACCTCAGACGCAGACTAAACACCGAATTAGACAAAGCGAAGCATCCGAAGGTAAAAAATGACTCAAAAAAAAAGTAACACACACACTCATAGAGCCTTCGGTAAGAAAACGCCGACAATTAATCGGCTCGCTAAGGACGGACATAATTCAGCCGAAGCGGACCGGACGCTCTCGGCGTCGACCATTTCTCATTCGGGATTATTGCTTATTGCTAGAAAATTGGCAAAACCGTTTGACCTTTTTAGACGTTTTTTATTCTTGTGTTCTTTTTTTTATACGTTCGAACCAATCCCGTCTGACGCAGTGCTTCTAAATGTTTTTTTTTTTTGTATTAAAGAAGGCGCCTTTTCCTTGGGTTCTTTTGTGGTTTTTTTTTTTTAGTCAGTGCGCTTTCCTCGTTTCGACGTTTCCTTTTTAAGTACTTTTGGGTGGGTTTTCCGTGTGATTTTAGTTTATCGTACAGGATAATTGTTGTGATATGAGTGTTTTAATAAATTTTATATCTTATACCACATAGGATTTCATAGGGAAGATTGAATTGAGGAAAAACTTTTGATAAATTTTAATTATTTGATAACATTTCCTCAACAAATTTTAATATCTCATTTTTCATTTACTAAACATAATAATCAAATTATAAGTGAAATTAAGTAAATGCATGACATACAAAAAAAAAGTTGCACTGTTACTAGTGAAGATATTTGACACTACTTTTTCCAACTATTTCTTTAAAATCTCAAATTCTCATCAAAGTCATCACGAATTAAAAAAAAATATTTACCAAACTATTCATATAACAAATCATGCAATATTTCATGAACCATGAAATATTCATATAATCTAATTAAAAAAAACTTTCAATATTGCAAAAAGGAACACTTTTCTTTTCCAGTTAGACTCTAGCTAAAAATTATTATTTTTCTCAATCTAAATTCAACCACTAGAGTAAGACAGCCAATAATTTCTAATTGAACGAACGATGAGCACTCCCCTTGTACTTCATCTCTGAACCCAACAAATCCATACAAATCTAAAATATCACTAACTTCATCTTAATCATATAAAACTCGAAAAAAACTATCGAAAGCACCCACAGTTTAACGATCGCAGCCATTTACCGGCGCGAACTGCTTTTTTTTTGTGTATTTCCACTTCTTTCACCGCTAGGCGAATTTGATAAGGCGACGAAGAAGCCTTCGAAGGCTTGCTTCTTCCACTTACATATATGCAACACACGTGGTGGGGAAGAATTCGCCGATCGGTAACCTGAAAAACTGGTAGTCCGAGTTGCGCAATTGTTCGCGAAATTTTTCGCTATCGGACCCGTAATGCCATCTAGCGGTTACTGAGCGTTACTAGGCGAAGTCTACTCGAACTAGTTGATCTATCGATTGATCTATTCGTATTTAGTTGATTATCGTGATCGTGGTCGAAGTTCTTGTTGTTGTTCCAGGGAAATGTGTGTTTGTATCGAAAATGAAAATCGTTAGGGTGTATGTTTTCTAATTTGTATTGAATGATTTATATTTGAGTTAAAAATTTCAAATATGAATCAAACTGTTTAAGGATAATGTAAATTATGTTATGCTGATAACTGTTTAATATCGAGGAATATGGGACTTTTCCTATCTGGGAGACTTGGTCCCCCTTTTGTTTTATTTGCATCAAACTCCCTTTTGGAAAATTGTTAACGTCATCGATCAAAATCAAAACAAAAACTGGATCACATCTCCCAGAAAGATCGAACGCCCTCGTCTTTTCCTATATTTTTCAAATTCAACTAGAAACGAAAATTTATAATAAATTGTGAAATATTTAATTCGAATTAGAAATCATTTAACTTCAAAGATTAGTTATCTAACACCTTTATATCATTATATATTTTTCCAATAGAGTTTTATTTGACGATATTTAGAAATGTTGCTTTATATTAAAGACCAATATTACAAAGGCGGATATGAATGTACGATTTCTAATAAGTCTATTTACAAATGATCACAAAGTAGCTTCGAACGTTTTATGAATTTACATTTTCAATTTATGTACTATCTAAAAAGCCGTTAATTCTCGTACTGATTCCTCGTTTTACACATTTGTTTACTTGTACGTGATACATCTGATGATTTTCACATTAAATATCTGAACCGTTTTGAGAGCAAATATAAGAATATACACTATTTGCGAATTAAATTAAGTCTATTCAATATCTAAATAATTATTTTTCTGACTAAATTACTCGTCTGATATTTTTTAAATATTCAATATATATCTACTTACTATTTCGATTAATCTTGATTCTAAATTTAATGAGATTTGATGTGGTATGCACTAACTGCATAAATTTAACAGCAGGAATATAAAAAACCTATAAAATGTAGTTTTGTTAAATTTACATTAATTATTGACACGACGGGCTACTTCATAATATTTACATAACATTTTAAACTTATTTTAATAAGTTGCAAAATAATCCTCATAAAATCAAAGATGAACAGCCACAATAGTCAAAAGCGACGTTATCAATACATTTCATTAGAATGAATATAATTTCCGGTAGACCATAACAGATGCCCAATACATTTTAACTAAAATTTAAATAACGCCTCGCAATTATAATAAACTCAACCTAAATTTGAATGCACCGAAAGAACATCTCAAGCGCATATCAAATCAGACGAATTATAAAACGAATCCATTCTCTAAATTGCATTAATTAATCCAAAAAAAAAATCATTATATTCCATAACAAATCGAAAAGAACGGTTACCCGTTGACATAAATCTAGCACATTTGAGTGTTCATAAAATAATCGTGAAAGCAGTTAAAACTGATTAAAACGCATACATTCGCCATAAAGAATAAACCTGTAAAATTTCGCCAGCTCGTTCGCTTTTTTTTTCAGACGATGCTGCTCTCTTCTACATTTAATTCATTATCGAACGACCCAGATTTCAATGGCGATTTAGAACTAGAAATAAATTGAATGAAAAAAAATGCAGACACCCAAAGGTCGCTTCGAATTGGAAAAAAATATCGACCTTTTTACCGATGAAAAACTAGAAACTTATACTATATGAGAGACTATTTTTTTATTGATTGATTATCCTTTTTCATTTTAAGTTTAAATAGTATAGAAATTTGTGTTAAAACTGGGTCGAATGCATAGGAAAAGTACAGTTGCATTTACAGTAGATTGCGAAGTTTCATCGGTACTTTACTGTTCTGCAAGCAGTTTCGGTTTTTTTTTTCAGAAAGAACGTGTAACACTGAATTGTTATAACCTTGACAACGTATTAACACCAATACCGTGCAAAACACAGCTGTTTAATTGGCAAAGTTTATGTATACATGTGCTGAACATGTTTAGGCTAGACGTTTTCCGACTATCCGTAAGCGTTGTTTACCTAATATTACGATGAAAATGTAGAAATTTTCGCAAACTTTTACTATTTTCGCACGAAAGTTGAAACATTTATTCGACGTGCCATGCGAAATGTAACTCAATAATTGAAAAACATACCGTACACTTTCATTAATCGTTTTTATAATTGACTAATTTATTTAGAAACATATCCAATTGATCTTACTTCTATGCCTGATTATAATATTATAATTTCGCTGATTAAAATGGAGAAAATACAATTACATACAAACATATGAAAGATTACGTTTTAGAATTTGAAGTAATTTAATATATAATACATTTTCAACGTACGAGTACCATGTTCCCTTGTTCACTTTAACATACGCATTAACTATTCTCATTAAGCAGATTACAAACTCATTAAAGCTTTAATATACACTAAGTTTATTACAAATCAATTTCACATCTGAAACAAAATCATAAATTACGAAATCCACATGTACTATTTGATCGAATAATATACGAATTTTCTCCGATACGCTTTCACATATTATTATCAAAGCATTTTCGGCATGAACATTGACATCATCAAGGACCAAATAAACTCCCTACCATTCAAACAAGTTTCCATTTACCATCACAATGTAGTATTTGTGTTGGCGGATATTGGATACTTAGAGCCGATTTGGAGAAAGCGAATTTCGAACGGAATCTAGGTTGAATTTCTTAGGTTTAGGTCTAGCCTCTAGCGTTTCTTTTCGATAAATTATAAACACACACACACACACTTCAATATATTTTTTTCATAATATTCGCAAACTAGTTGTCATCCGTTATGCGGTTTCGTCAGTGCGAATAAATTTGTAGACGTTCAACTTTCAAACGATTTCAGCCACGGAATTGCTAAGTGGTCTGCGGAGAGAGGAGAGTTCTCGTAGCCAGTTCATCTTATGCAATTCAAATTTTGGGTTTTGAGAAAACATATAAAAAGCTGTGTAAAGAAAAACACGTGGCCTCAACGTGTGCGTTTGAATTTTCTCGTTCGCCGATGTAAATTTTCCGCGAGTGTTTACTTGGAAAATGTGCGAAAGTGCGTGGAAAACTTTTCGCTGACGTTTTTATACGAAAACGATTTTTTTTCGTTTTTAAGAAAAAAATGTAAGAAAACGTTTTTATTTCATTTAAGATTTGAAGCGTTAATTAACGGTTAACTTATTCAGTGTAACTATACTATGTATTAAGAATTAAGATTTATTAAGTAGGATTAAGTATTGATTATACATGCACATATATTCCTAAGGTATACCTTGTGTAGCCGTCCAAGCTCTAATATAATATAAAGTGAGATTTAAAATATTTTAAAATACAAATCTAATAATGAGATCACAACCGTAGCTTTTAAGCCATTTAATCAGATATGTACATTTAGTATACATATTTGTTTAATTAATTTAATTAAAAGACTGGTCTTGATACTATGTAAGCATTTCAGCTATTATTACTGATATAGCAAATTATATTACTAAGTATTGTTTAGAATACACACTTCACTAAAGATATTTTATTTACAATATAATATTTGACGACTGAATTTCACAAAGGGCACAAGTGGCCTCTTTCATCGAAATTGAGTTAAGTAGAAAAAAGGATTCTGTATCATATTTATAACCATTTTTTGTACTTAACTCAATATCTATAAAAAAGTCACATTTGCCCTTTGTTAAATTCAGTCATCATTTATCAAGTTTATTCATATGCATATTGATATTTATTTTATTTTAAATGAGTCAATGAATGAAATGAACTGATTCAATTTTCCTGATCAATAAACTTTTTGAAATCAATGTCGCTACCGAATTTCAAAGCACACCATCAGAGATTGTATTGTAAAGAGGAACACTTTACTTCTCTAACTAGACTATCTCAAAATTAGTGCATTTCTCATTCAAGATGCAAGCAATCTAATCTATGTTTAAATGATGTATAATATTTAATTTGTTATTGGTTATTGTGGTGTCCTGAAATAAAATAAAAATAAAGCAAGAAAGGCAATGATTTCTAGTCAATCTAAGAATCCATCAAACTCCACCAACGAAAAAACCATCCCATCCGAGACTTCAGACATCCGAATCAGAGCAGCATCCACCAGACCACGAAGCAGGTGCATCTCCATCATCATCGACAAGAAGATCGCATTGTCGACGAGTGTTAAGTGTGCCAAACGGCAAGGCCAAGCGGTTCGCCTATGAGGAGCGTCCGTTACTCGGCCCCGACGTACACTTTCACTGTAAAAACCGTCTGACAATCGAGACAGAGAGAGAAAGAGATCCGATAGTCGTGATTGTGCTGATGGTGCTGCTGCTGATGATGATGATGATGATGATGATGATGGTAAAATGGCTAGACGCTATAGCTAGACGAGACGGTGGCAATGGCCTATGTTGAGTCGACCGTGAAAACGCAAGGCTGCCGAATTGTATCGGATCTTGAGATATTTTGAATAATTGTATCTGTTTGTTTTTGTCTTTTGTCTGTTTTGAATAAAGATACGTATGATTGTTTTGTATTTTCCAATTTGAATGTTGTTGTAAGAAAGGAAAGATCTCATTTGAAAATATGACTCAATAAGATAATAATATGAGACGTTATCTAAAAATAAATTTTAGTGAAAAAATATTGCATTGGAGAAAAATTTACTTCATATGAAAGCATTATATTGAAGGTTGGGGAAT
Organism: Cheumatopsyche charites; assembly: GCA_024721215.1. NCBI lineage: Eukaryota > Metazoa > Arthropoda > Insecta > Trichoptera > Hydropsychidae > Cheumatopsyche > Cheumatopsyche charites. Next base: position 8,780,352 of record CM045578.1, read on the forward strand.
TTTATCAGATTATGAAATATTTTAGGTTACAGATCTGTTTGTATTTATTGTTGATTAGGTAAAGATACTTATGACTGTTTTGAGTTTTGCATATTTGAATGAATGAATGAATTCTGAAATTAAATCTCACTAGAAAATAATACCATAATATGATCATTTTATATCGTTTGAAAGCTATTGAAATGTCTCGATTAATTAGATATTTTGAATATTGCATCTGTTTGTCTAATTTGAATAAAGATATAATGTTTAAATGGGATTATTTTTATTTTGCCAATTTGAAAGGTATAACACGAAATATAGAATTTTTAAATTGAGATCTCATCTAACTATAAGACGTAATAGTTTAACAATACTGTAAGTCTTTATCTTAAAATAAAACCCAGTTTAAAAATACCGTGTCTATGATCTTATGAAAGTATAAAACTCGAAGACTGCTGAAATGTTTTGCATGTTGAGATATTTCTAAAAATTGCATCGTAGATCTGTTCGTATTTGACATTTTTAAGCACCTAAACGTTAATTTTGTATGAGAATTTATTTTAGAAATAGAGCTGTTGTTGAAACGGTATTGCAATGATGTAAGGTTTTCTAAAAGGTGTCTATTAAGGAGTGGTTAGCGGTTTTGCTGATTTGAGTCTGATTGATTCGAAGAAAAGTACTACTTGACGAATTAGCTTTAGAATCATACAATGTCTAAATTCTTTAGTCTACAGTTAAATTTGATAGTTAGCTTAAACACGAAGATTTTTTTTTATATTATTCGAATCGAAGTTATTAAATATTTATGGTTTATGCATGAGACTTTGAATAGCGGCTCAGTATTTACATTAGAAAAGCTATATTCAATAATACACCATTATTAATTAAAGCTCGATCACGATAATGATCAAATACCAAATTTTAAAAATCTACTCATATCACAATCATATGACCAACACAAAACAATAAATAGATACATTTAAGCAGATTTTCCAATCATTAGACAGTCAACACTTTTTCAAAACAAGCCATATCTAACAATTGAAATACAGAAATCAATCGAACACCAGACTTAATAATAAAAAAAATCATATTAAACCCACAATTAAACCAAAGATCACAAACAAGTCTCAGAGCACATACCCAATACGAAATTAAACGAGTGGAAAGCGGCGTCGGTTTTTCCTATCGAAAGCCTTTTTCACAATGTCTAAAAATGATATCGAAGCCACAATGGCCATTGAGCTTCGATCTAATGCGATTACGAAAGCAATAAAGCCTCTAGGTTGTTTGGCCCGTGTAACGTCGCGAAAGAGCAGTCAAAGGGCCCCCGGACAGGAAGGAAGCCGATGCAATTTCGCGTCTGGGCCCTTTGACCTCAAATTAATTTCTTACCAGGTCTAATATTGACTTTGGGGATCATCTAAGACGCTACGGTGCAGATTATAAATATAATAAATCAAAATAATATTAAATAATTGGATTTTATTGTTCAATTTAATCATGTTGTAGTAGGTATCTCGATTGTTTTTTTTGTTTTGAAAAAATGTAATTTTGCACAATTTCTTTGTAAATGGATAGTATAGTTGTGAAAGTCTACACTTTCCAGACTACGGTGAAAACGTTTACGTGGATTTATGTATTCTTGTAGAAATACAAAATACGCTATTGCATACCCTTATTGTGTAGTCTCTAGTAACAATAGGTTTACATGTCTAATTTTCTATATTATATACAATACAGTAATATGTACTTCTACTAAAAAATATTTAAGCAAAAGAAATGTACTACTGTATATGTACAATAGTTAATTCCTTGAACTGTAATGTTATTTAATTTTATTGGGAAGTTTAGAAGAAGGAATATTTAAAAAAATCGTCTATTTGTTTCGGAATTCTATAGAGAAAAAAAACTTCGATTCGAGTTGAATATCTAACGACTGATAGTTAGGTATTTACACTAATCGTACAAATTACCTACTCAACTTCTAAATAGCTTAATATGTTTTTCAACAAATCAAATCAAAACCTTAAAACATTCACATTGTTCCACATTGTGAACGATTCATACTCGAAACACAACAAAAGATTTAATAAGTTGCACATCGAATAATTTAATCGACAACTCAATAGATAAAAATCAGATTTTTTTTTATAAAATCGGCAAAATATTCAAACCAAGCACACAATATAAAAGAAACTTAAAAAAAAATAGGCTTTTGTCCGAAAAAAGATTCCGGTCGAGTTTTATAGAGCCTGCTCAGAATTTTAATACGTGTCTGCAATGTGCATGCGACGGCACGCAATTCCTCGTCCTTATCTAGGTGTTGTTATGCAAAATCCTTGTAATAGCGGTAGTCGCAGTTACAGTTTGCATTGTACAGATATACAGATATACTGCGCTGTACGGTGCACGTCTATATGAAAAAGCTCGTGTAACTGCTATTTTAACTGCGACGGTAACTTTAACTCGGAAGCGCTCCGCATAAATCGCGGAAGACGCCCGTTCTATACTATCTGAATATACAATCGTATAGTTTGTGTATGAAGTGACTAGCGTATAAATGCAATGAGCCGAAGAAATTTTCACGAACGGCTTAAGCGGTATGCAAATTTGCTTTTTTTTTCGCATTCGTCGCGTTAAATCTCTATTCGAACAATGAGCGTTGGAGTTTGGTTCGACGTGTTTTTTTTTCAATGTTCATCCGACGCTTCTAGCATTCATTTATCTTAATAATAAATAATTAGCGTTAAATGTATGTTGAAGATTATTAAAATTTTAATTTAGATGTATTAAAATATCAATTTTGACGCGTGAGCTCTCATTATTAAGAGTGATTTTCGGTTTTTGCATTAGGAAAAAATGTGGGATGTTTTCGAATTATGAAATAATTTATAGAGCAGATTTGTCAAGTATAATAAATCAAATTTAAATAGATGAAAATATTTATTATTTTCATTTTCAAATTGAAAGATTTTCAGCATAAATTTAGTCGTTACACCTTAGTGTAAAATTTTCTATTACGAGCGAAACGCTTCATAAACCGCCCTACGCGATTTTCATATTTTAAACGAACTTTTACCCAGAAAAACCATCAACCGGCACATTTTAAAACAATTTCAACCAATTTCCGCCATTACCCCTAGCACACACTAATTTAACAAGTCCACCGAGCTCCAACGAGCAAACCCGACCTCGGAGTATACTATAGCAGTTTAAAATCACACCACTCTATAAGATTTTTCTTGCACTTTAAAAAAACGTGAGTGAAACAGTACATTGTCGTGCTTCAGACAGACGAAACCGTATTTTAAATTCCACTTCGAATTCGAAGGAAACGAACGAGAGGAAAGTTCGATGCCCTCCCAAAAGTAGTCGATGCTCATACATATATTGCTTAACATACACGTTCAATTTACATTATTTAGCTTTTCAGAAAATTTAACCTATTAATACAAACTAAAGTACTGATTTGATTGTATTCCGGAAATAATATCAAATAAATCGATTCCACTTGACAATATGCACTTCTTCCTTCGTTTACGAACAAGAATAGATTTTTGACAGTATGTAAATGAAGGAATGAATGCACCTTTGACTAGTCATAAATATTAGGATGAAAAAAAAATCCAATATTATTCGATAAATTGGATGGGCTTTATTCTATAATAAATTAATAGATATAAAATATTGGAAATAATTATTCTTATTTCGACGACTTTAGGCCATCATAGCATGAATTTATCTGCAGAAATAAACTTTCATGGGTGGCAATTAACTCAATGATCAATTTTTGAACTAATTTAATTTAATTTTGAACTAAATTGATAATTGTAAGCAGATTTTTAAAAATACTTTATCATTTTCAACTAGCCTCTGTAACCTGGAGTTTCTCGAGAATCTCTGGAAATTCAACCGATTGTATACTGATGCACAATATTTTCCATTCTTGAAGTACATAAATTTCATTACATGTGTAAACCATGCATAATATTTGCTACCACAAGACAGCGAAAAAGCCCCCCTGAGAACTGTCAAACGATAGAAATCCAGCTGATTGCAATAAAGTGAAACAATGCAGAAACCTTCCTGGGTGTGCATACTGGTACAATAACTCAAGAAAGTTTCATCGCCAAAAGATCGGTCGTTAAGAAGCCTATAAACAACATACTATTTTTTTAATATATAGAAGATAATTCAATATCTCCAATAGTAATATATCTACGTTTAAAATTCAAAAGCGACATTCGTCCAGAAGAGGAGGATGAACTTCTTCTCGGCCGACGGCATAACAGGTGTTCGTCGGTTTCCGTTGGTTTGCAACGGTTTCGCGACAACACACGGCCAATGTTAAACAACGGATGAAGACCTACAAAATTTTCAGCACCAAGATGACGAACAAGTGGCTCGATGATCCGAGACGAGCTGTACCGTTCGATCTTAATCACATTATCGCGTTATTCATACAATATATTTGTTTATTTCGTACGTATCTGCTGCGTTTCCGATGTAAAAGTTTCGACGGATCTCATTACGAATGCATATGACGACTGAAAAGACCAAGGGGTACAAGTGACTTCGAGAAAAGTGCGTTCAATGCTGACCATGTATTAGGAGGAGGTCGAGTGATTTGATGATATATCTTGGCGCACGTTCCGAATTCGTTTATATCCTTTTGCCACCAAATAAATGATCGTGTATAGAAGCGATTCCTGTGCATAACTCAATTTCGGCAAAAATGTCACTTGTATCCCTTGTCTTTTTCGGTCATCATATAATGCTGTATTGGAAGATTGCCGGCTGAATGTAGCAAATTCGGATTAGTAAGTGGAGCGTGTAAATCGTTCTATATTTTTATCGATGTTTAATTTTAATTATTGATTTTATCATTAGATATTTGTAGTTAATGGAGTTTTCTTTGATTTATTATCTGTGCTTTTTTTAATCGTCTTTGGAAATGATTGTGGTTTCGAATTATGCGATGATTGATTGCGTTGAATGTTTTGATTATGCCGAAAATGAACTTTTTCTGTTTCAATCGAATATATTATAATAAAAGAAGAATTTAGGTCATAAAATTCATATGAATGCGAATTAATGAAAAAAAAACGTGGAGCATCACCGAATCTATGTAAATGCTAATTTTTTCACAACAATGATTATAAATATTATCGATTCGAATTATTTATTGCAAACACGTCAAAGATCAATAAGTTAATAACATTCACTCGGAAAAAACGTATACAAATGACATCGTTAAAACTTTCCATATTTCAAACAACTTAAAAAGATAAAAAATACACGAAAAGACATGCGATCATGATAAAAATTAGCAAATTGAAAGATTACGGTCTTATAGAAAATTAACGTTTGAGGACACGCGTGTAAACGAGCAGAAATATCAACGAGAGAGATCAAACAAAATAACGACTTAATATGCGTGGTTTTCAAACTTTTCAATCAAATCATTCCAATTCAAATATTAAATTCCGTATTTATTTTGCACGTACTGTAAGATTCAACAATCGAATTATATTTTTTGAAATATAATTGATTTTTCAACTCAAAATATAAGGTTTCTGCACAAAATTAATATTGCGAGCCGAAGATTGAATATCGCAAACGTAACCGATCCAGTTCGAGTTCTTCGTGTCGAGACGCAATATTAACTCGATGAAATTACGATAATTATAAGGTCGGTTAATTTTAACCGCGTCGCCAATTATCACCGGCCATTGTTCGGAGCAAATTCAGAATTGAAAATGTGTTGGAAAAAAAAAAGATATATTCCATGCGGTTGGCCCAAGTACATGTATTTTTGATTCGATTCGTCGAAATGATGAAACACGTTTCGCTAAATTCGATTGTCATTTTTCACCGCACGCGTTGATCTCTCCATAATCAAAAATTTCAATAGCTGTATAATTTTCGTGTACGCGTCATAATTGGATATGATATCTCCAAAATACAGGATGCACGTATATTCGATGCAGGTTTTTTTTTAATTATTTTCAGTACAAGCTTTTGATAAAATGCATAATTTGCTCATGCATATTCATAAGTAAAACTTTTAGAATGAGTGAATTGTTATCTGCATATTACTAATGATTAACGTATTAGAGAAAAATAAGATGTTTCGCATATAAATCGATGAATAATAACATATCAATAAATTGAATATGTAGTTATTCACTACTTGTTGATTATTTTCCTTATTACGTATATCCCTTCAGTGCATAAAGTAACGATGTAGGAAAATCATTTTCATATCAATTTACCCATGAAGTCATCACGTTTAAGATAATCTCTATAAATATCAAATGATGATCAAAAAGGCCAAGGGGCACAAGTTACATTTTTGTCGAAATTGAGTTACGCACAGGAATCGCTTCTATACACGCTCATTTATTTGGTGGCAAAAGGATATAAACGAATTCGGAACGTGTGCCGAGATATATCATCAAATAACTCGAGCTCTTCTTAATACATGTAGGTACATGATCAACTTTTCTCGAAATCACCGCAAAGTCACTTGTACCTCTTGGCCTTTTGAGTCGTCAAATCAAATCTTATAAACAAACACCACACTTATGTATTGAAAGTTTTTCTACAGTTTCATCAAACATACAGAAAAATATTCACAAGACAAACAACTCTCAACCGAATCCGAGCACCAATTTCAGCTAGAGACATCAACTTATAATAAAACACACATTGAATACGACAGAACCGCATCAAAATTCGACACAATCAACCGAAATAACGAACACAAACAAACCGTCGAATCATCGCATATGAAAGTGTCGAAAATTGCGCGGGAAACCGAACCCCGCAAAAATGGCGGCCGCTCAAATTGGCCGCCCATTGTGCGCGGGATTAAAAATTAATTTTCGATATTAATAAACGCGAAATGTCGGCGATAAGCGAACGTATATATATTTATACACACGTGTGTATCGAAAGAGCGATAAATGAGTAAAAACATCGAAAGCCCAATTAGCGAAATGAAGTCGCGCAATTCCGAACGGGTAAACCGCAGCCCGACGCCGGACAAATGAACATTTTCGAAAGCGCAATGTTCGTTTTAATTGTGCGAAGCGTTTTTGTGTTCGCTTATTAATTTATTTGTTTCGGCTCTTTTTGATGTTTCTAGTTTTTCGGGAATATGTATGTATAATATGCGAGTTTCGAGCGTAGTGCGGTTGCGTTCTCTAAAGCGGCGCTCTAATAAAGTCGCATAGTTTTCCGAGTCTTATGTGTGGTTAGTGTGGCTTCTTTAGAACGCTTCGCGTAATGTTCTAAAACCTTAAAGTGGGTCCTTTGGAGTGTTTTCTGGGAGACTCTTGGGTTCGTTTAATGATGCGATGTTTAGAGTTTTAGTTGTGCATTTTGTAAATGATAACTGACTGTACGGTTTTGTAAGTCGAGTTTTTTATGTTTGAATTTAGACTCATATGAGTTTTAAATTGTACATTTTTAGAAGGATAATAATGTAAGAATTAAGAAAAATGGTATCTCCATTTGCTTCGCATAATGTTCTTAAACCTTAAAGTGGGTCCTTTGGAGTGTTTTCTGGGAGACTCTTGGGTTCGCTTAATGATGAGATGTTTAAAGTTTTAGTGGTGTATTTCGTAAATGTAAACAAACTTTGCGGTTTTTCTTCTTATGTTTGAATTTAGACTCATATATGAATTGTAAATTGTACGTTCCTAGAAAGATAATAATGTAAGAATTAAGAAAAATTGTCTCTCCATTTGCTTCGTACATCTACATACATACAAATATATTAAATTCCACACATTCATTGCTAGGAAATGCAATGATATTCGAACACTCACTGTAGATTCAGCTGAAAATTATATTTATCGGAGCATACAGAAATATCGTTTTTCATAATACTTATGTTATAGCTGTTTAAAAATGCACAATTTTCCTCATCTTATGAAATGTTTTAAAGTACATAATACATACATACTTGTAAAAACGAGACGGAATATCTGAAAATGAACAAGCAATAAGTCGATGCATCGAAATTTATCCTCGATTCGAACAATCCTAAATCCGCCGTCTAGTTTTACAGCAATCGAAGAGTGCGACAGTCTGAAAATTTATTCGAAAAATTCAAATCAAAATCGCCTACTGTTTTAACGTTTACAAAAAAATCGAAAGAGTCTGCTCGGATTTGCATAGTTAATTGGCCGCGAGATAATGGGACGACTCGTGAGTTTTAGATTTATGCAAAAAACAAAAACGTAACTTTAAAATATCGCAATTAGAAACCAGTGCGCGGACGTTCCTCGCTAACGAGGTTTTTTTTTCGATTACAAGACATTCTCATGCATTTATAATGTAGTAATGTGTTGTAAATTCAATTCTTTTCCGGTTCCGAGACGTTATGAGAGCGTTCTAAGATAAGGGGCTGCCGAAAGCCTTAGTGCTTTTGAAAAAATATGATTGCTTTGGTCGGATACGTTTACATTGTGTTCGTTTTTGTGAAAAAATTGAACGGTTTATTGTGAATAATTGAAATTTTAGATCGCCGTGTGAAAATATCGTATGATTTTATATTAAGTTGTCTCGTATGTGTTTGGAGTGGGTTGAAATTTATCACGATCTGGTTTCACATAGGGTCATGGTTGTGCAGTTTCGATCATTTTTTAGCGTGAACATTTCATTCTATTGAAAAAAAATCAAATTAACTTTATTGAATTTATTGTGAAAATAATTATATAGCAAAAAAAAAAGCTTTATGTAATATGTTTTACTCGGAATGCGAAATTTTCGCATTGAAATTCGCGGACGAGTCTAGACGGGTAAGTAATTCAGATCGCATTCATTCCAAGGCCTAGAAATACAAAAAGTGCATGAAGAAAAATAGGAATCTCAAAGTACGAACAAAATGTGACTTGAATACGCTTTTATTGTCGAAAATTTTACGAGTCGAATGAAAAATGTCACCAAATGCATTTTTGTTGGAATCCGATTATAAACAAAATATTGTTTTCAGAATTACCTAACCGTTTTCGAAAGTAAACGACCATTCATAAAAGACCCTGACATAAGTTCTCTTATAAACCACTCTATTACAATATTTATATGCGATCATCGTGCACTTTTATAATTGAAAAAAAAAACTGCCATTAAATCATAGAAATATTAATTTAAAAAAATGCGAACATCGTCTCTAAATAACCGATGAATACGAACGTAAATAAATATAATTCAAAGAATTTGATTAAGCTCATATTCAGCTTGCACTTCACTTCACTTTATTACGCTATTGTAAACGAACTGACCTAGTTCAGTTCCGACAACACTGGGCAAAATTGTTGGCTTCACAGTTACATTAATTATGTTTTTATAATACCACATATCAGCTTTCGAACGAAATTATAATCAACGAATTGAAAATATTTGGAAAACCGTACGATATTATTAAAAAGCTCCATAAATACGAAACATAAAAGTCCGATAAAGCTTATTTAGAGATATAATATACTATCAATCAACCCGTTGAATATATCAACGCAATTTTGGAGCGTTATATGGACACACACACAGAAACATAAACACAAATTCATACATTCAAGCAGAATAGCGCTATTATATAGTTAGCTATTTATTTGTTCATATAAATACGTTTTATATTAAAGCAAGCAATCAACCCGTTGAATATATCAACGCAGTTTTGAAGCATTACACCGGACAGACACATACACACCCCCAGAATAGCTCTATTATATAGTAAGATCACAACAGTAATGAAATTAACATACATACATACAACCAAAGTTTCAATCAATTCATAATTATTTATGGATCACAATTTTGTACAAATAATATTCGCCAAAACATTCATATGCCAAGAATTCAGTTGTTTGAGTTAGTTGAACTATGAAAATAACTACCAATAGTTTTTCAGTAATAACAGACCAAAATTTAGAATATTCACTAAGAATATGAGTCAACTTGCATTATTTTTTTACAGAGCACTAAGCTGTTTCTATTATTCTTTTGATGATGCGCCGAAATGTTACTTCGTTAGTATTCTTGACTAATAAACTTAACTTAGTCCTGCGATGATCCGAAAACTATTGAAAGTAGCATTTTCATCATTCACCATTATTTCATACATACACTCATAAATTTCTTTAAAATCGACAACGACAAGCTCAAAGGCTTCCCTTATCAGTCCGATTCGAATCAGACCGTACATACGAAAAACGCAAAACCTAACCCGACTAAAACCCAAAGATCGAACGACCACCGTTCCTCCGACACAACAATCCAGTAGCTAGAATCCAACCTCTCTCTTATCAGAAGCAGAACGACATTTTCAGCTGAACAGACAGACAGACAACAACACCGGCGACAATTTACAACCGGAGTTTACCGGCCGGCGAACTTATTGCATACGCCGACTGTCGTAGATTGCGCTTTGTACTAAGCACGTACTACGGACAAGTCGAGATACTCTCTCCCTCTCGAACATGGCCAAGGACGACGACGATGGAGCGGTCGACTTCCTCTTCCTGTCGTGGAAAACTTCAGCTCGGATGGAAACCTCACGGGCGAGGGTTGATTCGAAGGTCTGCTCGATTGTTCTGTTGAGATAATGGAGCGCCTTCCGCTCGGTAATTTTTAATTGTCGCTTTCGAAATGTGCGATTGTTATTTGACGACTTAAAAGGTCAAGGGGTACAAGTGATTTCGAGAAAAGCGCGCTCAAAGTGTACCTAAATGTATTAGGAGGAGGTCGAGTGATTTGATGATATATCTCAGTACACGATTCAAAATCACTTATATATTTTTGCCACCAAATATATGAGTGTACATCGAAGTGATTCCTATACATAACTGAATTTCGGCAAAAATGACACTTGTACCCCTTGGCCTTATCAGTCGTCATTTGTTTTTCGAAAAGTATTTTTCAGTGGAATTTTGTTTAGAGAGTAATTCGTATAAAAAATAGTTTGCATAAGGTTGAAAGTTGTGTGTTAGTTGCCAAATTTCATATGGAAATTTTGTCCTTAAAGCTACTTAGCACTAGTAACTGGTAATAGAAATCATTCGATTCAAATTGCAAATTATTTAACTTGAATTAGAAATCATTTAAATTGAAATGGAAAACCTGTGTATCATGTTTCAAAATTCAACATGGAATTTTAAATTTAAAATATTGCTGTTTTGCGTTTCAAATTTGATGATTAATTGAATCTAATTTGGAAGTTTTCAATGAATTTTCGTGTCTACTTGTATAACACTGATAGGATATGCAATGCATGAAAAAATATGATAATGATGTTACGACGATGCATTTGTTTTTTTTTTTTGTACAAAACTTCTGTATAAACTAATCTAAGTAAGCTAATGAATAATCTTATACAACTGTATTTAACGATACGTCAAATATTGATAAATGCTAAGTATTTACATATTAATTTGAATAAGCATCTTCATAAGATTTTAAGCCAATCATACAACGATGCAATAGCATAAAAATTGACAATTATAGGAATCAAAGCGAAATTTATAATATACATAAAATTTACTTGTTTTTTGTGCTTTCGAATGGATTTCGTAAACTGTACACTAGTTATAAAACTACATTAAACAACAACAACTGATCACAATATGTACTGCATACATATACTTAATAAACTCGAAAAACATCTATTAACAGAAACGTTTTTATATCGCATAAGAATGAAAATCTACATATCAACACATCTATTGGATTTCACAAATTAAATTGACGTTTTCAGAAATCAATATTGGAAAATTATCGAATCTAAGCATTATGATGTAAAAGTAATATAAGCAGTTCAGTGCACAAAATAATTAACTTGATTATCGATGATTAATTATTCGTGTACAAAAAAATTTTGTCATTTAATGGTATTATTCTAAAAAGATATTTCACGCATGATTATTTTAGACTATATCAACAGTTTTGAAGTTTTCTTCAAAAAGCGAAGTTATTCATGTTATGCACTGAAAGTTTCATATGTCGTCAATATTAAGCAATAACTATATAGTTGATTAGATTAATTTGCTAATAAAATAGAGTAATAATTAAAATTTTATCGTACATGCAAACGAAACACTTACAAAACCGCCTCGTTCATCGAATTCTATTATTCCATTAGGCCGAACGAATTCGCCATCGAACCGATTCCAGAATGAATTAACTAATGAATCGTATTGCACCGCATAGCAGATTTTCCGTTAATCCGGGATGCATTACAACGGCATTATTCAGCGGAATAACGCTTCGGCCTGTCCCACTGGCCCAATTGGCCTTTGGACGAGACTACGACCAAAGGTCATGGCGATCTTGCCACCAAAATGACCACAGATATATACAAATATACTGACGAATATAATACTGGTCCTAGACGTGAAAAAAATCCGCGAAAAAACGATAGAAGCGCAAATAAGACGCGCTTCGTCATAAGAGAGAGTTCGGCGATGAACTTTTGAATGTCTTATTAATAATTTTATTAAGAAATTAGTTAATAGTATTAAATAAGATTTAGATTTGAATTTATTGAGTTTGGTCAGATTTAAAATCGGAAATAGGAAGGTTATTCAAGTGGTTTTAACATTTAAGAGTAAAATGAGTTTGTGTCTATCGATTCGTTCGGTTTATTTATTCAGACTGTTGGAATAGTGAATAAGGGGGTTTTCTTATTGTAGAAGTGATGAAAGGTGTTGGAGGTGTAGTTTTTTAATAATTGATGTATGTAAGTCGATTATAGGTTGTCGCTTCGGATCAAAGGTGGTTTATGAATGTTTATGATGCATTTATGCGGTTTTGCTTTTTGTTATACGAGTAAGCGTTTTAATTTCCCGACTTAGATTATTTTTACTTGTAATTGTGCAATAGAGTTGGGGAATGCAAAATGTGTATTTAAAACTATTTTACATTATAAGGAATAATATTGAAAAATTTATTCGAACAATTAGCAGAATTTGATTTTCGATTGCGACTTCGAACAATACTGTCCTTTGATTCTGCACACGGCACGCGCTTCGGAATTTTACATTTTTAAATCGGCGTCCCGAAATCGGACATGTCCCATTGTAACGAGCCAAATGAAAATCAAAAAAAAAAAATAAAAAATAGCCATGCAAAAGGTAAAAAACGAGAGAGAATTAAACACGCGGTTCATCGGCGCGCCAAAAAAATCTAACAGTCGAATTTTACGTATTGGCGGACAGCCGTGACCCAAATCCGCTATGCAAATCACGTTGCAACGGAAAAATTTAGAAAGCAGCGTGCATTTTTTTTTCATTTTCATCGCACACACTCGAATATTTCATACTTTTAAATGCGAGGGGTACGGAATCGAAATTCAATATGGAATAGTGTTCAAATTTTGCGGGTTGCACCCGTTGTTATTGTGTGGCGTTTCGAAGAAAATTGGAAAAAAAAATTTTTTTCGAAGCGATGTAATACATAGGAATTGAAGTACTTGTTCGTTTTATGCATGCCATTTCCATGCGCACGAAAATATGTATGTATGTACCAACTTCTTAGACTAAATATTAGGTTAAGTTATGTACCCCTTTGATGATTAATTATATGGCAATACGTTATTTCTTAACTGAAAAGGTCAATATTAATGGACATTTTTATTATTTAACATTTTATCAAATCAATATTGAAATAATTATTTTTATCAATGTAAAAAATCTTTTAAATCTCTAGAAAACTTATTGTCAATATTTATTCAAATAAAATTACATCTTTCTGAAGTTTTGAAAGGACCAAATCCTTAATTCGAATACTTTTATCCATATTATTGCTACAAATACCAAATCCAAATTTGAAAAACATATAAGTTTTGAATATGAAAACCAATTTTGCCAAAATAAATATTGATGCTCATTGACACATACTTTCGACAGATAATATTGAAGCGATTCATTCACAACAATCAAAGATTATTTTCATTAATAAAAACTCCTTTTATTCGAAAAATATTCAATTAAACTGCATTAATTTGAAATGAAGACACATCAATGGCTATCAAAAACGAAAAAGTACCCAAATCGATCACATCAAAAAACAAAATAAAGCCTTAAAAAAAAATTAACCTATCTATCGATCGACTGAAATTATGAAATGTGTGGGCGTTAAATTTCACGTTTGGGGTGCCAAAGAAGTGCAACAATGTTTTACGAAGAAATAAAAGCTTTGCACGGACGTGTACCACAAAGGGCTGTGACTATTATTGTGTGACGAAATTGCAGCACCGGTTTTTCCTTCCACCCTGTGCACATTCAGGTGCCGACTATTTATTCGTATGATTGCGCTTTCGGGTGCATCCCACTGCATTTGTGTACACGTAATATCGTTCACTATATATATATATATACATATATTATATATAAATAAATGTATGTATGTGCACTCACGAAATGGGCAATAGTGCTTCGGCTAAGGTCCCGTGTATGTACTTCGTGTTAAGTACCTGGTACGTACTCGAAATTATGTCTAGTGGAGTTTTAGTTATGGCAGATGTGACAGTGGGTTATTTATTTTAATATTTTGGGAAGGGAAGTTTATCATATTTTGAATTATGAAGGGTGAGATAGTTATATGGCACTATATATGGTGGATGCCAGTCTTCGAAATTATATGTTTTCGAAGACAGTATTAATCTACTTGATTTTTTTTCTCTATATCTACACAATTATGAGAAAAAAATCTAGTATTTGTGGTCCGCTAACCAAATGATTATTAATATACCGTTTTATATAACATATTAAACAGTCAAAGTAATAAAAAGGCATTTATTTAAAATAGGTGAAGTTATCACCGTTGAACTTGCATAAAATAATATAAAAATTTAAAAGTTATTTAGCATAACAATTAGAATATGATGAAAGAATAGTGATAATTAAGTATATTTAAACATTTTTTTCCGGATAATAAAACGAGTTTACATTTTATATTTTTGCACCTTTCACACTTGCGTACACATCATACATTGTCAAACATTTGCCGAAAAACCGTTGAATATTAAAATCATGTAATTAGTTGAACTGAAATACCTACTATTCCATCAATTATTTTATTTAAATGATTTAATCGATATTTATTGCCATTTACACAATACTAACATTCTTAAGCATAAGCTAAGCATAATTTTGCCACAAGTATAGATTAACAAAAACATTTCTCTAATAAGCTACTAATCAAATCTTTATCAAAATGCTTTTTCCGGTTAGTCTTGCACGTAAAACAATTAAGAGAATATCAACAAGAAAATAAACAATTCAAATCGCTCCGATCTGCATAAACGTTAATTGAATTGAAACAAAAATGTTTTTCTCTTCTTATTAAAAATTTTGTCTATTTTTATGTGATACATAAAAATAACATCACCGTTGCATCGCGCGGAACAAACAATATTTTTAGTCTCATTACGAGTTTAAATAGCGAAAAAATTGCGCATTTGCGAATATGTGCCATTTTTCGCCTAATCTGCGTATCTAGAAAAACGATTCTGTGTGTGCGTTCATACATTTTTTTCCAAAATTTTAACGAACAGATCTCAATAATTGCTCTCGTATACCATATTAGAGAAGGCTCGCGTTTCAACAGCTCGTTACCGTGACTCTCCAAGATAACAGTATAACCGAAAACGAATGCATTATAATTTTTTTCCAACTTCATTCTTATTTAAATGACTGAAAAAAGGCGTTTATCGCAGATCAACCTGTCAAGTTAACGTCTCAAAACTTTTGAAAATTATGCTGACGATATTTTTTTCGCTCGGCAGCAGTTTATTCGACGAATATTGTATGTGTACTGTAATGAAATAGGCGAATATAGAATAATGGGATTAAGAGCGAGCCGAGCCGGCTGTTGCTAGTGAAATTAGCGAGAGAACAATAATGCTAATGAGGGTTGTTAAGTTGATGCAGTTTGATGATGCATTCAGATCAATTTTCCGCGATGCGTCCGCACGAGGAAAAACACAAACAAAACTACGTACCGGAAAATGCTAAGTAAGGCATATCGATTTCAATGCATCACTAGACATTTCATTTCCTAGCATATGTTGCTCGTTTACAATTAAATACAGTCTAAATATAGTGTTCTTTCGATTACCTGAGATAATTATGAAGAGGTGAAGTGCTGATAACCGAAAAACAAAGATAGTTCATATATTCAGATTTGCATTTGTTATTCGAATAATTTTGTATTTATTGTTTATCAATTTGAATCGAGCATAAGAAATTACTAAATGGCGATTTATGAATTATTCAATGATTTTATAATTAAATAAATAGTTTTCCAGGGAAAAAAATGGAACCAAACTCGCAATAGTCAGTTAGCAGCATTATTTTAACTCATCGATTTATTGTAATCAATAGCTTCATAAAACTGACAGTTGAATTGCATTTAATGATAATTAAAATATGTTCAATATAATGAATGAAATGGTACATGGTACATATTTGTAAATTATTATTTAAAAAAAATGGAAATTTTACTTAAAGAATCAGTTAAATAGAAATCAATTGGATCTTCTGCATATCTTCTTTTTTGGATCTTTTGATTGGATCTTCTATACATAGCTATTGTTCAAATCTTCATATACGAATATTCTTTCATATAAATAATACACTTTATTAATATTATATCAAACAAATTCTATCCTTCTGCTTAAAATTTAAACTAGAACAAAAACATCCCATAGTAACGCTCTATCTTTCCAAAGCCCCAGAAGCCCGCGAGATCAATAACGATCAATCTCTATTCGACAACGGAAAACCTCATCTGCACCAAGACCCATTCGACCGAAACACATTACAATCACATGAAAAACCCATAAGATAGAGAACAGTAGCTGTAGAAGTAGAAGCAGCAGCCTTCTTCACAGTTCGCTTAAATTTGCACGTCCCTCGGTGTATTTGCGATTGTTTCTACCGCCTTTCGAACGAAAACGTTTCCGGAAAAGTCCCGCATACAGTCTCGGGAATTCTCGGGAAAAGATAGCGACCCTTTAAGGCCTCTTCCGAAAGTTTTTAACGGCTGTTTGCTTTGGCGCTTCGTCTCGTCTCTGTACTGCAATACGTACCATTGCTACAAGGCAGACGACAAAGGATGCTGCTGTTTTATAAATTTCCAACTTAGTTTGTTCTGTCCAAATAAAAATGGTGCGTAGGTCTGATGTGGAATGGACGTTTGTTGGGAGTCTAGGAAAATTTGCATTTCGAAAGCGCAAAGAAATTGAGAACGAGGACTTGCTGTTTAATTAGACAGAATCGTATCGAAATGTCGATTAAATATTTAATGTTTTTCCATAAATAAGTCCTTTTCTGAATGTTGTTGAAAAATGCTTTCAATTCCATCTACGAAATATTTCCTTTTCTAAAAATATGACCTAGTGAAAAAGTGCTTTTACATACTTCCACAAGTTCGTTTTAAGTGAAGCTTCATAACATACATAAGATTTTATTTCACGTTTCCACAAAAATAAGCCTCCTTATATAGTTTCTGACTACTAAATTAATATAAGTTTTATATTCAAAAGTGCATGTTCATTTAAAATGAAACAAAATACTTTAAAATCACATTAGTTAGTTCTGCATGAGCCTAGCTTATTTTTCAACTTTTCACATAAATCTCAAACTAAAAATTTTCAATAAAAATTAATGCCACACATAATTTAAGAACCAAATCAAGTTCGATGGGAAAATAACATATCGACACGGTGAATTCGCGTATATTATTTTTTTCTCCCAATTTAATAACAATGTAAAGTTTATTACCCTTAATAACACGAAAAGTTATTAAAGTTGTATATGCAGATCGTTAATTCAGCCGAACGAGATTAACTTAACTGTATCGAATACGCTTTGCCGTTTTAGCGGAACGCGAATCGACGCCATCGAGATTTATTAGCGAAATGTTTTAAATTCAATATAAAATATGCAAAGTGTACTCAAATATTCGACGCGTGTTCAAATTGAAAATATGTAAAGATACTAGGCGATATGTATCGCTAAATACGCTGGAAGTATTTGAAATATTTTACGACTTAAATTCTCTAATCGATAGATAGTGGAATGAATAAATTATAGTGATTTATACCGATGTTATCTAAATATTTTAGTTTTTAGGCATAGTTTATAAATCATATTGCACGTGTAAAATATTATTTAAATTTTAATGAAATATTTCAGAAATGAGCTTTTTTATATTAAACGGTTCAATTAATTAGATAAGTCGTAAATTTCACATCATATTTTATGGAAAAAGTGTTTGTATGCTTTTCTAGACGATGCGAGTTTTTCGCACACACGAGTAGATAGATTTCGAAAATATTTATTAGAGAAGATACCAGTTTGAAAATTATTGCCCTGCTAAAAATTATTGCAGTTATCTTATTTGCTGAGCAACTTAAATTATGATAATGTTTTTTTGTATAATATGTTGAATTAAGAATTTTATTAAAAAATATACACGAATGAATTTAGTCGGTTTGGATTAAATAAAATAGAATTTTGAAAATAAGCCATTTACTCTGAATTTAATTAAAATATTGAATAATATTTAAAGTTTTAGTGTAAGTTTATTCTAATTAAATGTTATCTTAACTCTCAGCTAGCGGAAAGTTTTTAATGTAATATTCCAGTCGGTAAATTATTTTTCTTATCATCATAGATATCCGCATTGAATATAATAGCTTACAATCATCGACAACCCAATTACAGACAACATATTAATCATAGATGAGCAATTAAGGCGACATTGGATTAAGGGCTAGTTAGAATACGATTATCAGAAATGGATTACACAGAAAGCATCGATACACATGTAATACATCTGCGTATACCTCCCTAACGTATAATTAAAATTTCAATATTATTGAGTTAAACTGACACTTTATTTCATATGGCTTAAGCAAATAAATAAGCTTTAATCGAGAGTATTAAATATATTATGAAAAAGCGCATATTTGATATTTTTTTTTAGAAATATAACAATTGCGTATTAAGTTTAATTACTGCTAAACATTTTTGCGTAGATAGTATAGGAACTCGAAAGAATAATCAATGCACTAAAATCGATCGAATTTAATTGACGACTGAAAAAGCCAAGGGGTACAAGTGACGTAAAACAATAAATAAACTATTATATTTTTTCAATCAAATATTCGAAAGCAACAATCAACGATCAAGAAAAACGACATGCAACTCTTGCCATGATCCAACAAGACTTAAACCCAGCATCTCAAAAACTCTAAAACCCGACTCAGAATACACAAGCTCTTCAAACAACCGATTTTGATTCACAAACTGGCTGATTTCGAAAATTCAATTTTCATCGACATCAAAAGACACCCAATTACAGCAATCGAAACGCACGGTCGTCAAACGAACCGAACGGTCAAAAACGACCAGATTCGAATCGGAACGACAGTCAAACACGACCGATAACGAAAACAACAACAACACGAAATAACGAACATGCAAATCATACGTACAACAATGCAATAAGTGCATCTCGTCGAAACGGGAATTAGTTTTGGGGAAACAACGATACGTCGAATCCCCCGAAGCAATTAAGCCGCACGCACGACGCACACAATGCACGCTCAAATTGCGCTCTCTCCGCGTATAATTTATACGCGATATTCGAAATTTTATCATTTGCCGCCATTTTTCGGTTTTCGGTTTTCGAATTTTCGGAATCATGAATAATAATCGCGGGGCGTTTGTTTGCGCGGCGTCGATTTATCTGCGGTGCGAGCGATTCTTTGAAAGATCGGTTGTGTGTAATATTGGGATTTTGATATCGTTCTGTTTATGAATGGGGATTGTTTTTTTTTTTGGTTTAATCGAATGCTTTTTAACTGTTCGATATTTGTGCTTAATGAAATTTGTTAGTTTTTGGGAATAATTATTTAAAGACGCATTTTAATTCGAGCGGTTTAAGGGTTGAGTATTACGTACACGTTTTAATTGTGTTTATAATATCTGGAAATGATTCATGGGATTATATACTTAATGAAATTATATGACGACTGGAAAGGCAAAGGGGTTCAAGTGAATTTCAAAGCACGTTTAAAGTTGACCATGTATGTATGTTACATGAGTTAGGACCAGGTCGACTGATTTGATGATGTATCTCGGTACACGTTCCAAATTCGTTTATATCCCTTTGCTACCAAATATATGAAGCGATATACATATGTACATAACTCAATTTCGGTTTATAAAAAGAAAATGCTCCATATTCATTACAAAATATTTCAGAACTAAATTGATTATGAAACGTAATCGGCTGTTTACTAGTTTTATAATAAGCTTTTTAATAAGAATATTTAACGACTAGACAAAAATTCAGCCAAGCATTGCCTTTCAATGAAAAGAAACGAATATTCTCATTTTGTTTACATGCCATTTCAATTACAAAGCGAAAGAAGATTCAAGTGTACAAAAGCTTCAAGTGTTCCTCTTTATGCGGGTTGTACACATTCAAAATATAATATAAATACACCTAAAACACTTTTAACAAAACGAAATAGTAAACTTTAATTGTAAATTCGAATCAAAACTTAACGAATTAAAATTCATTCTTAGCTATTATACTAAAAACATACATACAATATAAAACAATGTATTACCATTCTAAAAACACGTAAAAAAATATTAAACCCAATCGAAGTAATTTCCTAACTCAAATCTTATTAACATAACTATAAAATTCCAATAAAATTCAAAGAATTTTTTTTCTGAAAATCTAACAAAATTTCATACTAGACACTGCATAGAAAAACGAATGCTTAGAGACACACCGTTATACCGAGGGCCGTTAATCGTTCGTGCGAAACGATCATCGACAATCGCATTGATAATTTTATCATTGCACTCAAACTATCCCCCTTTATTATTCACCATAAAGCCTGATAAAAACATATTTAGACTCAAAACCTAAATGAGACGCAACAAACCTTCCATACATACAAACGTACTTTGGTCGTTACACTGAGAACTGTCGAAGCCGTTAATCATCGATAATCACTCAGGCAATTCTATAATTTTGATATTAGACTCAAACTATTCCTTTTTATCACTACACATACATAAAATGAAACCAAATCGAAACATATCCAAACTGAAAACCCGAACTAGACGCAACAAACTTTCCATACAAACGAACGTACATTTGGTCGTTACACTGAGAACTGTCGAAGCCGTTAATCGTTCGTGTGCATTAATCGCTCAGGTACTCTTATAATTTT
Source organism: Cheumatopsyche charites (assembly GCA_024721215.1). Lineage (NCBI taxonomy): Eukaryota > Metazoa > Arthropoda > Insecta > Trichoptera > Hydropsychidae > Cheumatopsyche > Cheumatopsyche charites. The sequence continues at coordinate 8,801,605 of CM045578.1, forward strand.
GATGTTTCACTCAAACTCTCTCTCTTCATCGCTACATACACGTAAAATGAAACCAAATCGAAACATATCCAAGCTGAAAACCCGAACTAGACGCAACAAACTTTCCATACAGACGAACGTATCTTTGGTCGTTACACTGAGAACTGTCGAAGCCGTTAATCGTTCGTGTGCGACGATCATCGACAATCGCTTTGGTAATTTTACCATTTGGACAATGCACTCGAACTGTCCACTGCGATATAACACAGAGCCGATCCAAGTTGCGTCCAGTCGGAATTAATTCCGACCGAACGGTCGAACAAGCGAAGCATGAATTTCGACCGATGCGTCGTTATTTACCGAAAAGATTTATTTAACGGTCGCGCAAAAATTACACGAGCGAATTAAACTATTCACGCTACACTATTTTCTCTATTGTATTATATTTAATTCGGCGAAAGAGGGTAGATTTGTATCTGATACTATTCCGATCCATTTCAGATTTTTTTCATTGAACTGTAATTATAATAGATATAAAAATTTGATACTTATGGGGCAAGAATTTTGTGACATTTCATATTAGGTTAGATAGATTGATGCCGATAGTTTGTTCCAAAGTACAAAATATAATACATATCAGCTAAGATTTCATTGTCGATTATTTTGAAAGGAATAATTTATGTCATTATTGTTATTTATCTTGAAAGTTTTGCAGGGTGTATTATAATAATAATTGAAGCTCGAGTTGGAAAATCGATTTAGCTGTTCGGTTAGATTTTCACAGAAAAGTAACAAAACGAATTTACATCATTTGTCGAGATATGTTAATGAAATTACGCTATTTTCTTTGTCGGGAAGGTTCCTTTCTTGGCACTGACCCTACCAATTCCGGTCCAACTGAATGCTACAAAAGATTTCGTGTAATACAAGCATTTGAAATATTTTTATTACAAAACACTAAATGTGTCTGCTTTTGAAATAAATAAATCGTCTTATATAATCTGAATGTAATATAAACATTTTCTTTATTGTCATAATATGCTCTATGAGCACTAAATTCATTTGTAGTGTATAGTGAATATTTATTGAAAATGATTGGTGTGTTTTATTGCTATAATTTCTATTAGGAAGCGAAGCTCTATTTTCTTATTTTAATATTGCTAACAGACACTTATTTTATTCATTTGAAGATTTGCATGAAGAATGCACCTATGAAGAAGTGACAGGAAGAAATATGCTTATAAGGAAGGTATTAAAGATTGATTGTATAAGGAATTGTTAAACATATTATAGATTGTATAATATATTGATCATGCAAAAATCATCTTTATGAATTACTCATCCTTTTTTTAATATTGAAAAATTGTAAAAACCTACGTTTTTTGTACTTTTGGCCGTCTGTTAATTGTGCGTTATCGTTCTAAGCTATTTTATATGTAATTATTTATTTAACTATTTTGCTTTATAAGAAAAAATCTAATATGTATGCAAATTTCATTACTATATGTATGCAATATGTCTTCATTTCAACTCGATAGATATGATTTCAAATGATATCTTAAGTAATATTATTCACAAAATATATAAATTAAGACTTCATTTTTACTTTATTATTTTTAAGTTAAATGTAAAATAGCCTACCATTTTATGGGAAAAATCGATTAGGTTTATAAACGCGTTATTAATAATTCATACGCTTAGCATACGTTAGAAGTATCGACTAATTATCTCTAGAATTATCTTAAGAAATCTTCAGTGTTACATCATAACAAGAAAGTTATTTAAGCTTATTGTTGTGGAATAAATATGGTTTTATTGAATTACGAAAAACATTTAATGATTGCCATCTATCGAAAATTTCCTAAACTAAAGTATTGGAAAATTGTTAGGTATTGAATTACTAAGATTATTTTATGTGGTAATATGATATTAATATATTAGGTATAAATTAAATCTTTCTTTGAAAATCATCTATTCATTGGACGAATAATTTAAGGGTAGATTAAGATAAATCTCAAATATATCAATCAGTAGTGTAAAATTACAAAACTATTACAATTTTCAAACAATCCAATCGAAAAGTGGTCCACGTGAGAAAATCACACATAAAATTTTAAAAACAACAAATCAAATATACATTAAATAAACGCATATCATTAAAAAAATTAACACATAGTAAATAACATATTTAAAAAAAAAAATGTCACAATCATTTTTGCTCGCAAAAGCGAACTTTGATCCTTTTGAAAGGCTTACGTCTCCTCTTTGGAAACTTAAAATAAGGACTCGAAAAAAACCTATAGTATACGTACAAGAAGAGGACGTAACAGAGTAACTGTAACATTTTTTTTTAAATATTCAAACACTTATCGTTATGAATAACATGAGGATAATCGCTGCAGAGGTCCAGATGAAGATATTTTTCGCAGCAGAATCGCCAAGCCATCTTGATATGTAAAATGGGATGTACAGCACCTGAAAACAAAACAAAAATTAGACCAATTAAACACTGGAGACAATAAAAACCTCACATTGCTCCCAACAGATGAATATGAGCGTTTCTCGTTTTGGACTTCTAATTTGTAGAGCTCTATTAAGCTCGCAACCACCAGAGCGAAGAGTCCCCTAGAGATTACGGTTTTATCCTTTAAATTGGACGATTTCTCATAGTATTTTTCTCGGTCTGGACTCATTCATAATCGGGTCAATGGTGAGCATGTATAAAATTTTCATACCGAATGCGTATAGTTACAGTTTATGGCGTTTTACAGATTACGTTTCATTCCTTGCGGTTCTTCGAGTACAGTTCCGAACGATAAACATCCGATTTTGTTAACGGTCGAGCTTAAGTTTTATTAATACTTCTTTTTAAGGTCAATTTTACGATATTGCTATCTAAAATAATAAGATTTTAAATCAGACGATCAATCTATAAAGTTTTATTTTTTCAAAAATTGACCCAAAATTATAAATTTAATAAGAAAATTATCAGTTAAATCAATAAATTGACCAATATCAATTATGTTTCGTATACACTTGAACGCTCAATGTTAGCAGAACAATCGTTGACCCTTGTTCAACTTGCGCACGAGACTATTACAGATACAACATAAGTACGAATTAATAATACAACACATCTTGATTTACATTCAATAATTCAGCCATCAATAAATTAAACTCAACGAGCGATCAGAACACGCAAACAGTTTAAAACACTTAAGACAATCGCCCTTTTAAAAATTCTGCAAAACAGAAAACAATCAAAACGTCATTCGCACCCGGACTCGCAGTTTTATCCACACAAACGGAATATTTGAACACAAAAGCCCGTTTAATCGCATTTGTACGAATCGAACGAAACCTATCAGACAATATCGCGTTCATGTCGCCGTTAATAATTAACGAATTACATTAATAAACGGCGAGGCGATGAGAAAAGTTACACCTGAGCTTTCCTCGGGCGGAAACAACGGCTCATCGCGTGTAATATTTAAAAGTGGGATGTATACGAATCACGGCGATAAAGCCTTAAATGTACACACTCAATCTACGTACTAGTTTGTTTTCGAAGAATTTTTGTTTTTATAATTTTTTCAACACGATATGCAAATGAAATTAATGAAAAGAACGTTTTGTATATTATTACCACATATGGAATTTAAATGATGAAGAAATGTATTAAATACTAGCACATCTGGATATTTATGAAAAAGATTAAAGTCTTTATACATCGATTATTTTTTTAAAGCGATTAAATAAAAAATAGCCTTTAGAGTTCAAATTACATAATTTTGACTCTAGTGAGTTTGCAAATACGCCTTGATAGCTGTTAAACTCGATAGAAAAAAATCGCTAGCTAATTTTTAGTTTCATTAAAGTTAGTTAAAGATCGGTCTTAACTCAATCAAATATAATACACACACGAACCATAACATCAATATAAAATTTTTGAGTGTCTATCAAATGTCTTTTGAAAGATTAATATCGAAAATCATTCAACATAATCAAACATAATATTAATTTGAAAATACAGAATTTGAAGCAAGATCTCAATCTCTCAAATATCAGTTATGTGCTGAATTATATTATATATGGGGAAATTTTTTAACTATGGTAAGTAGCTTAAGCAAAGATATAAATACAGATTCCTATGCAACGATTACATAAAACCAATATTAAAGGGGAAAATACAACGAAAAAACGATACGTAAACGCTTCATCATCTACATATCTAATCATACAACAGCACTATTCTGTGCCTATGTGTGTCCGTGTAATGCTTCAAAACTGCCTTGATATATTCAACGAGTCGATCGCTATTTGATAATAACAAAGGCATTAAAAATTAACATTGCCTCATCAGAAACCATCGAAAACGAACCGCGTTAACAATACATCAGAAACGTCTCCGATCCGTGCAAATCGCACAAGATCAAGCACAACACATAAACTCGCCCGTCTGGTCCATTGTCGTCGACTTTGAATTGGAAATCTGAAAATGCAAGAGAGACATTCGAGCCTTACGTAAACTCGCTCAACTTCCCATTCTTCCCTTGTATGTAGATACACGTACACGTTACTCCTCTTCCACACTGACGTACGGACACGTCTAATACTTCTTTTCTGGTGAAAACATCTTATGTAACGAAGAAGAATTTCGGCAGATCGCCGGAAGAAGAGTGAAAGAGTCACGTCCCTCGGTGTTTTACGATCAAATTCGGCGTTAAGGACGTCGATTAAAGTGCATCGATTCGCGAAAGGCTCTCGAGGATCGGATGCGTCTTATTCCTCCTCGTGGCTTTTATTCTCGACGAAACTTCTTTTAAGGTTCGTTTTCATGTGCGAGCTGAATGCTGATGGTGCTCTGTAACGTCCTGGATGGTGTTTAGTAAAGGATTTTGTTATTTTTTATGAATTATTGTCGGATGATGTTCGTTAGTTCAAATGAAGAAAGGTGTATTTGATAATATATAGAGTTAGTTGAGATAAATGTAAGTTATGAGTGAGTAATCAATAATTCATAAGTTATCAAAAATATTGAAAAAAAGAGACATCTAGTTTGCATACTCAACAGTATGTATCTACTAGGTCACTATTTTTTCAATATCTCTGTTAAAATCTAAGATATTGATAACTGATACATTTCCCTTACGAATAGCATTTATCCCAATTGATCGTATTTATTTCAAAAAAATTGAAATTGCAAATCTAAGGAGTTCTTATTCACTTCAAATTCATTCGTTTTTATAAGAAAAACTTAATTCCGCATTCAGTTTCATGCATTCGAGCTTTTATTGAACTACTAAAATATTCCAAACAATTCAATTCAAAATCGATAAATAACCATATTATTAATCTGAACTTTATATAAAGAACAAAAGGAAGACACATACGATTTACGATTCAACCCAAATCGAAGCCGCTCCAGTATTAAACACACAATCGACCTTTCACCTAATCGAACTTTCCGTTCGCCCGTGCAATACAATAAAATCCAAAAATTCCCCAGACTGCTTTTAAATAAGTGTATATTTTTATACCCAGCAGACGATTTATTCGAAAAAGAGCTAAAGAAATGGGCAACGAGCGCCGCAAAGTGGCCGCTGCATAAATTTCGAAGCCTTTTGTTCGAGCCGTGAATAATTTAAACGGACAGGGAATCGTCGATTACGTCTCTATAAACGTCTACTTTTCCTCAGTTTCAGACTTTCAGAAATTTCATGGGACATCTCGCTATCTCCTCTGGTCAGTTTAGAACCGCAAACCGATCAATTTACCAACTTCGAGTTTAAGATTTCGACGACTTTTCGATCGACTGCTAATGGCTATCTATGTCGACGTTGTTCGGCTATTATTGGAGTTAGTAATTAGGAAAGTTTAAAATTTTGGTATTGTTGAAGTTGTTTTTGAAATATTATTTCATATAACTGATACATTTTAATGTAGGTTGAAAATTAGGATGGTTTGGGATTGTTCTATATTATGTTTATTTATGGTGATGTGCATTGCGATGATTGTTGTGTAAAGCTAGAGAAAAGATATTTATGCTTTTCTGATAAAAATATATGAGATTCTATTTTAAGTTTTTCTTCTGATTTATTAAAAAAATATATTGAAGAAGCATTCTAGTGAAAAATGTTACGGACAGTTTTCAATTTAGTTATATAAATCTAGTTGGAATTGCATCTCCGTGTAATAAATATTTTTCGATGTAATATTCTCGAGTTGTAAATGAAATTTTTAATTTAATTTGCAGTGCGGAAAACTTCAATCAACCGCATACTTCAAAGTAAACCAAACGATAAAATATTTTACATCTTTTCCATAAAATCTATACGAAAATTATACTAAAATTTTAAAATATCAACTACAACAATATTAAGAGACTGCACTCCGATTGCCAATACAAATATTTCAATTTATCAATCATAGTCAATCTTTCAATCAACGATTAGATAATTAGCAATAATCGATGACTATAATTCTTATACTAAATAGAAAAAAAAAATGCTTAGTAATGCTTAAATATATCAACAAACGATTGAAAAACTGACCCTAATTCGTCACAATAGATCCTAACAAGTGACCAACTTTTAAACTGCTACGTAACGACAAAAAAATCTGAAAATCGCCCAAAAAAAACACCCTAATATGCCCAAACAGCCTCAAAACATAAAAATTTCACCAAAAACCAACATTCCCAAAACAAAAAACCGAATTTGATCAACAATGCAAACACACGACAATACGCGAATCACAACCATCGATAAATATCGACCCAAAATCGCCCATAAAACACCCCAACGAGCCCAAACAACCTCAAAAAATAAAAATTTCACCAAAAACCAACTTTCCCAAAACGAAAAAACCAAAACAGACCAACAAATCAAACACTCACAAACCACAACCGACAACAAATAATCAACCGCAAATTTCGACGAGCGCATTCCGCTCATCGCGACCTAACCCTTTGCGCAAATATGGTCCGATTGACGAACGCACAAACAGTCGAAAATCAATTTCGCATCGGGCCTAATGAGACGTCCAGAGCCAAAACGAGGCAACCGCACTAATCCAATGACGCAAACCGAATTTTGACGAGAGGCCGCGTTTTGTTAAGGTACGTTCGCGTGACGGTCGCAATTATCGCCGGCTCGTTGGCGACCGATAGACTGTTGACTGTGCGCTGTGTGATTGTCGCTTAATTAGGGTGTGCGTTTGTGACGAATCCCTTCGGCCTAATCGAGGACAATTCGGTTTTGGTGGGCTTTTTTTTATCCGATGTGGATGTGTGAATACGCATCGTTTTCTATATTGAGTGTATATAGCTCGGTATTAATGCAATGCGTGTATGAGTAACTCAATATTCGTACATGGTGCGCGTACGTATAGTCTAGTGTTTGTACACGTTGAGTGTTTATATAAAGACATATTTTTTATGTAATGTTTAAATATCAATACAGTAATATCTCTTATGTATAGATAGATTATTTGACGACTGAATTTCACAAAGGGCACAAGTGACCTTTTATCGAAATTAAGTTAAGTACAGAAAATGGTTCTGTATCATATATGACGACTGAATTTCACAAAGAGCACAAATGACATTTTTTATCGAAATTAAATTAAGTACAGAAAATGGTTATGTATCATATATAGAACCATTTTCTATACTTCACTCAATATCGATAAAAAAGGTCACTTGGGTCATTTGTGAAATTCAGTCGTCATTTAAGGTATATGTACGTCTATGTTCTCGTCGCTATCTAAGACTTCATCACATTTTCCTAAAATTAAATAAATCAAGCAATTCCGCTTATTTTGATTATATTTCTCGATATCAAGCAATTTAAATGCTTTTGTCTGACATTTTGAACAAATAATAACTCAATTTATTCAATTTATAGAAAATTTGATGAAATACATATATCTATAATATTAACTTAATGAAGTTATATCCTATTAACTTTTATCAAATTTGATGTTTTTCCAATAACACAATTTTCTAATTGCATGTGTATTTGGTTGACTATTCGAATATACCAAATGTTATTTACACGAATGAAACGAAGTTAATTGTAAGATACGATGATATTTTCATTTATTTCGAAATATTATAAGACAACAATGTCTATGATTTTAATGGCTGGTGTATTATATGTAAATCAATAGTGAGACCCTTTAGAAAATCGCCTTCGAACGTTTTGAAATTATTTTAGTAAAATATTCGCAGAGAAACGTGGAACTAATGAAGTCGCAATGTTCAAATTCAGTTTTAGCAGTTTCTTTAATCACGTCCGCTTTTCTTACAACGACAATCTCCGCAAAAGGACTCGAATGACTTTTAAGCTAACAATCGTCTTATTTTCGAAACGTTTCCCTTTTTGAAATTTCTCATTCTGCAGAGGGAAATCTTTAAATGGGAAACGATTTCGTTTTGTTTTCCACAAACGACAAGGGTAATATTTGATCAAACAGCGTCCAGGTACATCAAATACCAATTAAGCATAGTTTTATATACCTATATAAAAGTTCTTAAAATAAAATAAGGAATTCATAGAAATCTAGTTATTATTAATATTTAAATATATAATAAAAAAAGTAATTATTGAGCTATGTATGAAATTCATATTTTTTCAGAAATGTTTTTTTGTTGAAAACTAATGTATTTTCCATCAGAAATATTTCATATGACGATTGAAAAGGCCAAGGAGTACAAGTGTCATTTTAACCAAAATTGAGTAATATATAAGAATCGCTTCTATGTACCTTCATATATTTGGTGGCAAAAGGACATAAATGAACTAGGAACGTGTACCGAGATATATCATCAAATCAGTCGACCTCCGCCTAATACATACATGTAGATGCATGCAAAAGTTTGAGTGCGCTTTTCTCGATATCTACCCCTTGGCCTTTTCAGTCGTCATATATGCAACAAAATTGCGCAGCATATTATATGTACAATATATGAAACAGCGTATAGAGCAAATCTGAAAAATTTCACCGTCATTTCGCTTTACACCGCAACGTACTAATGGAAGTTCGATCGTAAAGTGCCGAAAATCGTCCGCTTTTCGCTATAGTGTTATTATCGAAGGATTACCCGAGCCAACAGTGCATTTCCGCGGCTGGATTTTGAGGATTTCGCGAAAATGCGAAAGTTTTCCACGATCGACCTAAACACCCCTTGATAAACACCCCGGGCTCGAACTTTCCATCGGGGGATGAAAAGTGAAAATTCCCAAAACGAGTTCGGATTTCGTTCACGTATTCTATTGCCCTAGAGGTGTGCGAGCCAGATTTTCGCTATTTCGAATTTTTATTTTATCGCCGTGAGAATTTATATTTATAAGAGGATGTGCCGCGTGTGAGATACGATCCCAGCTCGGCCTTAACACCGGCAGAAGGTTAAAATTTGAAGACATATTTTACAAAACGGCTTGGCTTCGTGGAAAACGGCTACGTAATTTATCTAAGCGCTTTATTTTATTGTGCGAAATTGCCGGCTTCTTGTCGTGCTAATATTGCATGTGTTTTATTACGTTTTTCCAGAAAATAATCGAGTGGTTTGTTTGCTTTTTTCTGGCTGACTTTACGAAAATCGTTCGCGGTATCAGTCTGAGTTGAAATGAAATTTCAGGTTCGTTTAAACTTTCGAATTTTCCGACGCATTGTAAAATTGCATCGCGAATTTTTCGAATGTAAAAAACGGTCAGTAGTTTTGACGGCAGCACAAAAGCTTTAAATGGCGACAATTTAAAATGTCAAAATCAATATAAAATTTTTGCGCTTTTCAACTGAAAGTTTCATTATTCACTCTGCGGGAAAAAACTTTTCAGTATCATAGGAAAATTCGCGCGTGTATAATAATTATTTTGCGGAAACTATACGATATAAAAATGTTATCTGATCGAAGTGTCGATCATTCGCGACCCAAATATTTACGAATGACACTGAACATAAAATCTCAAAGCAAACACCATTATTTGGATTAAATTTTTCCGTTGAAAAATTTGCACCGATGTTATGTTTCACACGCAATTCCTTGAAACACGTAGCCTAATAAAAATATTCCGAGTTGAATCTCGACTACTTCGAAGTTCAACACTTTCAAGAGTGCTATAAAAACTGAAAAAAACGTGTCAGGTCACCGCAGAAAATATTTTTCATATTGTATTACAAACATTTTTTTCAAATGAGTTTTCACATCAAACTAATCGTCAACCGATTAAAACCGAATAAGCGTGTAAACTTTCATCGAAATGAAAATGTAATTTTCATATTTTCCCATATAGACCGTCGTAAAACTTGAATGTAAAGCGTCGCTTGCGTTAAAAGCTCAATTTTGCATCGTTGTCGTAAACCGCTCGTTATTTTCAAATAAAACGTCCGTCAACTTTCCGCCCATACTCACAATAAGTAAATACTGTGTGCGCATTTATTTTCAGTTTTAACGGTTGGCCTGAAATCCTGACACTTTTCAATGCAACAATAAAAACGAGGACACTCCGGAGGCTTTTTCAGACGGCTATGAAATTGTTGTGAAGTAAATGAAGAGTTTTATAGGTCGTAAATCTATAGCAAGGTTCAAATCGATGAGATATCGTGATGTATTTTTTTTCTGTAACTTTAGATAGGAAATTTTATTTCGTGAAAATTTCTATAGAATCCATTTTCTTTTAGGGTGTTTATAGATTTATTCAGCCCTTTCTTGGCACACGTACCTAATCACCAAGCCTAAATGGCAGCATTGAATTGGCAATACTTCAGACGGGATTGTAAACTGTCCAAAAGTTTCCTTTCTGAACATATTTCGTCGAAAGCTAGATCTCCACATCTATATATTATTACAATACACAGACGAGATTGAATCGACTGATTTATAGCAGATATTCTTTCTTCTCATACATTATTAAACATTTTTTTCAATATTCAGTTATAAAGATGACCTTACTCAATTTCACATATACAATCTGAGACAAAACTAGAAATTAACTTAATTACCCATGCAATAGTAAAGTTTTTCTTTATGTGACCAAAAAAATTATATTGTGTAAAATTAAATGTAAAAAAAAGTATTGGAACGTTTCTAAACCATTATATTCGTTTCCATTTGTATTGTAGGGTGGCTTTTATGTGCTTTCAGATTTTATATGAAAAGCTCGCCAAAATATGGCTAATCGTTGGCTGTGAGGGTGAGCGGTTGATGTAACGCGAAATGTGCGAATATTATTTCGAGTTATTCACGGTCTGGTAAAACACAATATGAAATTACTCGACGACCATAAAAATAGCACAGAAATTGTAATGGAAAAAATACATTAGAAGAAACAATATTTTTTTAAGAAAAAATATTTAACAGAAGAAAGTTCACACAGAAAATTTACGCTGTATAATTTCGTTATTTGCTCGAATTTATATAAAAAGGTTGTTAGATAAGTAAAATTTTCTTCTTACAAATCAAACCGTGTACAGATTTAATGCATTCGGTATGCGTTACTATAACGTGTCACTTTTCATTAGCAAAACGACACATTAACACGTCTCACAACTAATGAAAATTGACACCGCACTCAAACCACAACCTAATCGTCCACGACTAAATATTTTCACCATCCTGAATACAAACCAGAAACACTCATCGATAAAACCCTAACTTACCCAAAACAATCCCAATATTTTACTCATATTCATTAAAATTTCATTTAAATGAGAATCATGGAAGCTAAGAGATAAAAGTGGTCACCAGTCGCAACTGATAAGAATTTACAAGTTAAATGGAAAATTTTAATTAATTAATATTATATTAAAAAGGAATAAATTAGAAAAATTGCATAAAAATAGATTCTTGAAAATGCTGCAGGACTGCAGCACACAAGAAAATTACATATATTCAAAATTGAATGTATTGAGGTAACGCTCCAAAACTGCGCGTTGATACATTCAACGAGATGAAATTGCGTTGATATTTTCAACGAGCTGATCGCTAGTATTAATATGAAAGTAATATTTAAAAAATTTTAAGAGATCTGATGATACACATTATGTCAATACAGATCTCGAATTCCTTTGAAAGAAAAATGAGTGGACATATTCAGAGTCAATTTTTGCATTAAATATCAATGATTTGATATAGTAACTTATGTTTATTGGCTTCTATGGTTCTCATAGATAATTTTAGTTGAAAATATAATATATCTCACCTCCTGCCAATTGGCTCATGTTGTACGTCATCCACTGGTACTGGTACCTCAGCCAGTAAGAGGCGTCGTCTGGGATGACGTCGCTCCTCACCGGAAAAGCTCTGCCCTCCACGATGCTTTTGTGAAAAGCGCGGGAAAATCGAATCGTATGTCACCGGGAAAAATCGCGAAATATCGTTCAAGTTTTTCCGACAGACGCGCGACAAATTCAACGAATACGCTCGAACTCGGAAAGTATCTCTTCGACGGTTCGCTTAATTAATAATACATATTTACAGTCTATCTCAACTAGTCTAATGTCTATATTTATTTAATACATATACGATTATATTTATACTTAATATTATACTTTTGTCGGGATCAGGTTAGCTCCGGTTAATTTAATATATTTTAATTAAACTATGATAAATTCGAACGAACGCGTCGCCGTATCTGAAAAGATAATAAAAAAAAATCATTGATATAATAAATTGTTAAAATAAAATATTATTAAAAACTATATGACGACTGAATTTCATAAAGGGCACAAGTGACCTTTTTTTAACGATATTGGGATAAGTACAGAAAATAATATCTATGTATATATGATACAGAACTATTTTCTGTTTCTAACTCAATTTCGATAAAAAAAATGTCATTTGTGCCCTTTGTGAAATTCAATCGTCATATATATTTCAATTTCAATTTATAATTATAACAACAAATTTAACAGTCTGGGTATAAATAAAACATATTAATTCATCGGTGGAATCAATTTTGAAAACATTTCATATATTTTTATTTTATTTTATTCTTAAATAAAATGAATATTTTAATAATACTTTAGTATCTTTTATATTAATTAAAAAAATAATGGTTTTCAATACTGAAATTTATATTAAAATTTGAAATGATTTCATGAAATTTAGAAGTTTAGATTTTCATAAAAGTTGGAAAAATTAAGATCTAAATATTACTAATGATATGAATTTAAACTTTTCCAGTGTAATTCAAGCGTCAAAAAAATAAAATCACATTAAACAAAACAGAAAACATATTCTACTTTACAAAAATTTTACATGTAAATTAAATAGAGGGAACAGAAGCGAAATTGTGGAAAAACTTTCGGGATGCATCTAGGAAAAGCCTCGCTGCGGGATTTTCCCGTGAAAATTGCCTCGGCTGGTGGAAATCTCTGAAAAATCTGCCGCTTCGTCGGATGCGACTTCGCATTTCGCATATTACATTATATTATCGCATAAAGATGCATTTCGAACGTGTCATATTATGTGTTGTGTCTCGCATTACCCCCTAGCTTTCCTACAACACGAATCTACTTATATCTATGGGGGTGTAATGGTGGATATGTCGAAATGGGAATTCGAACGAATCGATCGCGTAAGAGATGTAGTCTTGTTGGAATATCGGTGACTTGTCTATTTTATATTTATCATTGCTGTCGTTTTGAAATATTTCGAATTGCGTCCGATATGAACGTGTTTTGTTTGAGAGATGATGTCGTTTATATGGTGGTAAGTGTGGATGTTTATTTTTTTAGAAAAATGATTCTGATCGATCTTTCAATCGTTCATGTTAAGTTATTTACTTAGAGATGTATTGATTTTTTTTCTATAGAATTTGTCAGTTGTTTTCGCTGAGATATGTATTACTAATATACAATTGAGATGTGAAGCTTGAGAATTTATTTTTATCATCGAGACTTAAACTGTTGTATAATTAATAATTGACTACTGAGTCTACATAAAAAAGTGATTCAAAATACATTTATAAAAAAATATTATTAGGTAATTTAGTCAAGTTTTAAGACTAATACTGCTAAATTCTTTTTTTTTGTTGAAAACTATAGTCATGGATGCAAAATTTAAAAATTATGAAATCTTTACATATTTTTATTTTATTTGATAAATTTAATTATTTCAATAATAAAAAATAACATATGTAACTTAAAGCACTTTATTTTGACTTTGAATTACGATGGATTCGATTTATGATCAAAGTTTGGAAATGTGTTTACATCGCAAGTCTAGCACTATTAATATACAATACACACATGAGATTCAATAAAAAAATATATATGAATCAATACATGTATTCACGATTAAGTTAAATTGAGAATTTTAATGTAATGCGAAGTGTTTAAAGAATTGTTTTCTAAGCGCTTCAAGTAGAGCAGAATTTTCTCAGAATCCATTCTTGACCTTCCATAAATAAACGGACTCGACCGTAATTCAACCCTGGAACGTTATGCGATCGAGAATTATATTATAATACATCCCCAGCTCGTACATTATGCGAAACTCGAATGAACTTCACACTTTTATATCACTACATAAAGAGCGCATTTTAATATTTCATCCGACAGCTCCGACTGGAAAACCGTCGACTTTTAATTATAACAATAAAGAATCGAATCGTACGGTCGGCGGTGTTCTGAGAGTCCGTTTTATTTTCATTCCGTGCATGTTCGGCTATGTGCGAATGTTTGCTGATAAAACCGCACTTTTGCCATATAATATCCAGGAGGTCTTGATTAAAGTGAAATTTCTCCGCTTTTAATATACTCCGCGTTTTTGCTCGAGAATGTTTCTGAACGAAGGCGCTTTTTTCGAACTCGCACAATTCGCCCGATCTCCCCTTTTTTCTATCTAGATATCTATACTATTTAGGATGCAGTTTTCCGTCGAGTCATTTCTGTAAAAGTCTAGTTTTCAAATTGGGTTTCACATAAACATGTGTAGTATATTTGTGTAATATGAAAAAATGGGCTGAAAACTGATCTATTTTTCGTTCTCTCGATTTCTCGATATTGCAATGTTCCATCTTGTTAAATTAGGGGATGATAAAATAAGTACATATTTTATGTCTTTATTAAAATATAGTTTAATAATTTAAAAACACACATGAAAAAATTGATCAAATGAGGTAAAAAAAAAATAAAATTAATTTTCAATGTATCGAAGGCGTTGAACTTACATTAGATACGTTGAAGTACAAACATTTCGTTAGACGAAAATGTACTAGAATATTATTTTTTACTTATAACATGACACTTTAATTAAAATTTACAAAAAATAATTTAAAATTTTATATACAATATTTGTTTATTTTTGAGATATCAATATCAAGAACCCTTACATTCCTCACTCAACCTTAATTCATAATTTTTAACACTTTCAACGCACTTTTCGCATAATACCTTCATCCGACCCGAACAAAACCCAAACGAAAAATCAAATATATAACGAAAACAAACCTCAAACAAAACCCGATAAATGTAGCATCGTTTTTACAAGAAAATTTTCCACAAACGCCTTCGTTTATGACGTGACGGTCCTTTGATACTACTGTGTGGAAAACGCATCCGCTCGTCGGAATCCGGAATTTCTTTCTGTTTGTTCCAAAACTTTTTGTCTGACGAAGAGTGTATCTTATTCTTAGCGCACACGAAATATATTCTACGTGTGTCCTATGCATTTTGTGCAGATACATGTATAATGTGTCGTGCAAGCTGAAAGTAGCCAACCCTGATTTGGCGATATCGCAACTTTTCATTTTCCGGCTAAATCAGCGGTTTGTTCGTCGGCGTCCCTTTTGCTTATCGTCCTCGTCTTCTATATTCTAACGGAAAACTTTAAGATTTTTTTGCACGTATATAATTTTAGATGTTCGTTTTTATAAAATTGGATGAAATAAAGATGTTTTATTTCGCTAGATGTTCAGAATCAAGTTTATTTTTCTAAAAATCTTTGTTATAATTTTCGATAATAATAAAATTCGATATTTTTCTAAATAGAAATAGAAATTCTAAGATATAAAAACGGATTTGTAAATGACGACTGAAAAGGCCAGGGGGTACAAGTGACTTTGCGGTGATTTCGAGAAAAGCGAGTTCAAAGCTGATCATGTACATGTATTAGTAGGAGGTCGAGTGATTTGATGATATATTGAGGCACACGTTCCTTATTCGTTTATGTCTTTTTGCCACCAAGTATATGTGAGTACATAGAAGTAATTCCTGTATATAACTGAATTTCGGCGAAAATGTCACTTGTGCCCCTTAACATTTTCAGTCGTCAAATGTTCTTTTAATTTGCGATATTAAAGTACAACATAATGAATATTTTTTATATTGAGTTTAGACACGTTCGTTAAAGTATTTATGCATTCGAAACTTTCTAGACCACATGTAAGTTCTAGTAAGAAAATGTTACATAATTTCTAAAGTACTCAAACATAGTTTAAGAGAAGCATCTAAAAACCACCTCATGCTCAAATAGTTAACAAAATATTCATATCATAAACAACCACTCGACAAATCAATAAAACGTCATTTTCCCTCAACCGAACATTCGAAAATCTCTCTCCCAAACACAAACACACATAGCTACAAATAAGCCATCGAAACATTTCATAAACACTCCGTACATGAAAAGGCAACCGGCGCAGCGTTATTATGATATTTTTTCCCTCGGATGCATTTTATTTAGAAAGGAATCGTGTCCTCCGGGTGTGCACCCGCCGATAAATAAATACAGTATCGAATTGCCCGGCTCTCGTTTGCTTTATTGCACCGTTGGGCTATTTTTACGGTGTCATTTTTCCCGGTCGAAGGCCGTTTGCGTGCGAATGGACGCTTTTCCGACGCCGCTTTTCCGACGACGCCGTTTTCCCGACGACGCCGACGCCCCGGAAAATGTGTGCGATTCGCACTCATTATTTCACTCTAGCGAGTTGTGTTATATGTAAGGTGCTGTTGTGCTAGTTGGTGGTCGAGTGCCTTCGGTAAAAGTGTCTTTTGGACGTGCATTTTCTGTGGAATGTGAGTTGTTGGGATTTTTGTCGGGTGTAAATTGAGGAAACTACTTAGGGTCGTTTTTGTTACTGAACTGGGTTTTTTTTATTCTATAGAGTTTGATTGATGTTATGGTGTGTTTGTGAAATCGGATCGTCTTGGATTCTATAAAGAAAATTCGTAAATATACTAATATAAGTTATTGACGGATCTTAATATGAGTTTTTAATTTTGTGTTAAATATTTTTTATGTCGAGTAACATAATTGCATAATTGCAATTCACATTGAATAATTTTCTATTTAAGTTTAATAATTCCGTTGAAACCGTTGATGTCATAGTTAAATGATCGTTGATAGAAAACGTGTCAAATATGTCATTCTTAAATAGTTTAATTCGTATTTAACTTAAACTTGAAAATACTTTACAAAAAATATAAAATTATTTTAAAATGAAAATCCTGTAAATCATTTAGTGCATTTATTTATTTCACCCACGGCTTTTTTTCCATCTTGACCCAACTTTCACACTACTTCGATTTAAGTCATGATATGATTATAAAATATTTTTTTAAATAAAAGATCTCTAATCTAACCCAATTTTTGACCATATACCTATTTCTAGAAATAAATTTGTGAAGGATTACGTAAGTGGCCAAAAAATACCCTCTTTAATAGTCACCTACTATAAGAATTTGATTAGTAATTGGTACTTAAAAGTTCTCATTAGATTTGGAAATTCAATAATATCGTTTTTTTTTTTTTTGAAAAAAAATTAACAAAAGAATCATAATCGTTGATATTCAAAATATTTTCGAATCGTATAATCCGTAGATATGCTTACAAATTCAAACCGTATTGAGCATTTGGAAAGTACGCTAAAAATTTGGCCGCGGTTCGTATCCGAAGCGTCATTATACTTTTATGGGAAATAAATTTTCCCTTTAGAGTGCTTTTCTTTCCAGCGCGTCCACCGCAATAGCAATTTCATCTTTATTTACGAATTCTAGCGAAGATTTTAGAATTCTCCTCGAATAAATATGACGAGAAAATGTGAAAACAAACACATCAATAAGCGGGAGAAAAAAAGGGAATAGCAAATTAGTTTCATGAAAAACAATCGGGAAAATTACCTTAGCTGTGCATCTGTTTATCTTTTAGTTTTCTTAAACTATTTTTTCTCGGATAATCTAATTTATTGATGGATTTAATTCATTTCAATCTATCAAAGTGTCAGAGGCAACTCCGCTTCAAACAGAGGCGTGTCTCAATTATAAGCAAACGATTAAAAGAATCAATCGATACAATCTGAGCAAACCGTGTTACATTCAACTCTACTTTAATGCAATTTAAAAATAAATATGAAACTGACTTCAATATTGAATCGAAAGATAAATGAAAATTGGCACCGTTCTTATTACAGATTTATTCGCCTACAATCACAAATCGAGCATGAATCACACGATAAAATCTCGAATTAATAAAATGTAAAGGTATATACATTTTTTTGTGTTATAAATTCGTTCTCAATTCGAATAGCCGACGACTATTCGCGTAATAAATTCGGATTTTTCCGCTGCATTTCCATTACATCGTTCAAATCGAATTAGGACGGTCGCGTCGGCGATTTTATATGCCTTCTGGGAAGAAAATTAAATTCACCCCATTCTCTTTCTACTTGACGTAGTCATGGCGATTTAACTGGTATTTGTATTTAATTTATTCCAATTCGATCCTAAGAATAATCTTGTGCAAGTAACCGTCTTGTTATGCTCGCATTGTGCGACTTAAGCTCTATCAGAATTTAAATAACTTAAGAATGATTTGTCTTCTTCAATGATTAATACAATAATGCAATATTTATCTTTAATGATTAATACAATACAATAATTAATCATACTCAAACTTATGTAATAAATGTTTTATATTCAATATTAGAACCCACATAAAACTTTTGAAATCGATGCGCGTTTGATGTATGCATTTTGCGTAACGTTCATATGCGGAAACGGAAGCGAAGTTTGATTGCAAAATTTATTTGTTTGAACAGATAAATATTACATGCGAAGCTTACAACTTTCCAGTAGAGTCTCGATGTCAATACGGTAGAAACTTTCGGAAAAATAAGCTCGAAAGTAGTCCCCCGAGAAGAAGTTTTCGTTTATCCGGCATATCGAGCTCTCTGTTTACCTTAAGTAAGCGATACAAACATGGAAAAGATTCCGTTTTCCCAAAAGCAAACACGACTCGCTCAAACACAGATATATGTATGTAAATATCATAAGTTTTTCCCCGAGATGGATGTGGAAATTTTCCTGGCCGTGACCCTCTTGAGGGATCGTCGTCGTCGTCTCCAAATGAATTTTCGCAATCGACGTTTTAACGACGGACTTTCGAAAAGCCTGGTGTGAATCTGAATTGCTAAATTTGTCTGCGCTTTGTATATAGTTTTTTGTGTTTTTTCTGCTGATAATTTGCTGAAGAGTTTGTTTGAAATGTGCGATTTTTAATGGTAATTCTCGCACTGCGGAAGATTTGGATTTGCAAAATGCATTAACGATTTATCTTTGAGATTACGATGTTTCGTTGTTTTAGAATGAAAATACCAAATCTTTTCTCATTGAAATATTTGCAGTTATTTTTCATTTTAAATTTCATTATTTGCAAATGAGTGTAAAACTTATTTTCAAAATATCAAATTTATTGCATCAACGATTTTAATATAACGACACCTAAATAACGAATAAATCAAACGAAAAATGCAATACAACAAATCAATAGTAATATTTTTTTCGAAACACACGATACTCGTGAAATTAATTTACTCATAAAACGTTGTGTAATTACGCAGCGTTAATTAATTAAACGTTCAATTGAACGTTTTCCAAATAAATTTCATGAAAACGAACCGAACTCATTTTTGTTAAATTGAAAATCTTTTTGTAACATATTCGATACAATACACAATAAAACGACGTAAATAAAAATAAGAACAGAAACAGATTTACAGTAAGTCAATAATATAATGTATCAGTACCCTTTCAAAGGAAATCTCTTCGAAACTCGAATAGGAAAACTTTACGTATTTCCAAACTGAAATTTACAACTACTGACATAGAAAACTATTTCACTTATACTGTCAAAAGGCGAAATTTTAACGCTTAATTTTATAGGCGTTTAATTTCGACTTTTAAAAAATATCAAAGCGGGAAAGCTAATCAAATCATCCCACTGCTAATCGTGTAAAACTTTAATAGTCTACAACCTGAAAAAATCTGAATTTACATACGTAACGAACGAAAGGCGACAATCCGTTAAAAATTCTGGTCGCGTGTTCAGCTGCCAAATTGAGTTAACTTTCGACCTTCGGCCCTAACTAAGTATGTACAAACAAACCTATAGGAGAAGATGCACATTGGAGGCAAACTGCAATATAAAATTCAGTGTGGGATTTGTACGATGATAAAAAAAAACTTTGGTTATCGCCATAGAATCCTATGTCTGAAAAAATGGGCAAAAGCTGACGGGGAAGTTTTTTGGCGCTTGTACAATTTCGTCTTCGATTCACTCGAAGTTTATGGAGTCGGTTTTATTTTCGAAATCTTATAAGTTTGCTACAATTATTGGATTTCACGATTAAGATTTTAAATTGCTCTTTTGTGTAAATCAGATTGAAAATTAATTTAGTTTTCATATCGATATATTATGTAATAATTTCTGTCTTTTTTTATTTTTACGTGTAATGTAGATTAAAATTAATTTATTGACTTTTCATCAAATTTTACTAAACACATTCTAAAATTTACACAGATCTAAAGTTTCAGACTTATGACAGCTTTCGTAAAGGTGTAATATACGTATGTATAATACTTCCGCTCAAATAGCGACAAAGTTTCAAACAATATCTCAACTATTTCGCGAAAGTACGTTTCGTCCAAAAGATAACATAGAATAAATTTCACAGAATTTGAATACTTCAAAATGCATCACACACAAAAAATGAACATTTTATAATACGTAAATAATTTATTGATTCTGCTTTGATTTATATATTTGATATGATTTAAATTCTATATTTGAACTTACATCAACTGCGTAATAGATATTTGTAAAGCAAAAATTTAGAACATATCGAATGAGCTGATTAATAAAAAAAATAGTTAATTGTAAATATTATCGAATTGTAAAGCAAATATTTAAATTATATTAAATATGCTTATTCAAAAAAATTAACTTGATTCAATAAATTCTAATGATTTGAAACTCTAAACAGACTTAAATTTACTTAAAAATCTAATTTTCATCAATTTCGTCGTATTTGAAATTTCAAAACATATAAAATATATCAATTGATTTAAAGACGCATAAAATTTGATGAAAGTTTAGTTTAAAAGAAAAAAAACAGAAACATATTATACTTAAGCCAGATTTTTCAATCGTATTTTAAGTTACGAAGCAACGTTACAACTTTTCTTTTCTGTAGAATTCTAAAGTTGTCGCTTTAGTTACATACGATTGAAAAATCAAATCAAATAAAATATTTTTCAAATACTTAAAAAACAACCATTAACACAAAAGATTAAATACAATTGAATCGAGACTAACATCGATAAAAAAATCATCCCTTAATAAAATATTTTTTAAAGAAAATTTGGAACTAAATAAAAAACAACCCTTGATGAAATATTTTTAAGCAAAATAATTCAAGACTCTCCAATATAAAAAAAAATAGTCTTTCAACAAAATATTTTAAAGAATACTTAAGACTTAAGTCGATGATAGAGAATCGACCCTTGATAAAATATTTCGATCAAAATGCAACCGAGACTAAATTTGGGGATTTAAAACTTGGCAGTTAGTAAAGTATTTAGATGAAAATTTGAGAGTATCCTCGTCGAAGGGAATCAGAGATTAATAAAATATTTTAAGGATGTGTACTAACCTCGGTACCGAAAGTGCAATCAGAGCATCTCAGTTCCGAGTGAAGCGCAGAAGTGCAACGGTTGTGTGTGCGTCGTTCGCGATGCAACGGCGGACTGTGCAGCCGCCGGTGCAGCCCGACAGTTATTAAGCCGCCCCCGCCCACTGTCGGGGGGCGCAGGCGGCCGGCCTCCGCCCCCGGGGGGCGCCAGTCGATGCACATGCACCCGAGCCTAGCACGCACGCGGATATATGGAGGGAGAACGGGACTAGGGGCGGAGACTTCTGATGCTGCTGCTGCTGCTGCTGCTCGAAGGAGGGTGTGAAGGCTTTTGGATTTCAGCTTTGTTTGTTGTGTGAATCGTTTGTGCTTGACGAGTCGGGGTTTGATGAAGGTATATGCTGATTTGGTTTGGTTGGATTAAAATCAGATGTAAGAGTATTAATATGAATTGGAATGGAATGGAATCGATTCGAGGGGTGGTTGGGATGTTTGAGATGTTGGGGTTGTACGCGTGATGATGCTCGAAGGAGTGTGTGAAAGGTTTGGGAATTGAGGTTTGGTTAGTTGTGTG
Organism: Cheumatopsyche charites; assembly: GCA_024721215.1. Lineage (NCBI taxonomy): Eukaryota > Metazoa > Arthropoda > Insecta > Trichoptera > Hydropsychidae > Cheumatopsyche > Cheumatopsyche charites. The sequence continues at coordinate 8,824,075 of CM045578.1, forward strand.
AATCGTTTGTGCTTGACGAGTCGGGATTAGGTGACTGATGATGAATGGTGAAGGGATTTGCTGGTTTGGTTTCGGTGGTTCTTATTGGATTAAAATCATATGTAGGAGTGGTGATGTAAGTCGTTTGTGCATGGCGCGTGGGAGTTCATTCGGGGGTGGTTGGGATTTTGAGATGTTGGGGTTGTAGGTCTGATGTTGCTCGAAGGAGTGTGTGAAGGGTTTAGGATTGAGGGTTGTTTTTGTGATGCTGGGTTCGAGTTCTATCGGATTTTGACGAGAATCGTGAGTTATTTTTTTTCATTTGTTACATGTAATGGCTCTTTTGATTCTTTCGATTTTAGATTCATTTGATTTGAAAGAAGTTCCTGAAAGTGGATCTTAGCATTACCTTTCGTATGCTAATATTATTCTTTGGAGTTTTTAGCCTATCGGCTCTTTTTTTTTCATCTCAGAGAGAATGATGCATATACATATACTCTTAAATGTGCACATCATAACTTTATCAATTTTTATCAAGCTCTAATTAAAAGAGTGTGTAAGAAACACAATACTTATGACTATGTATCTGAATAATCTTTCGATTCAGCTTGTTCTCTCGGTCGAATCTTATCAATTCGAATTGTGTCGCTAAATCTGCAATTGTAATGTGAATTTCTCAAATCTTGCTTCGTACAACTATTGTTAATGTTATTTTCCGATTTTTTCATTTTCTTTCTGACAGCGGTGCGGAAATTACACGTATTACCCAGAACAATTTTTTCCCTCCGGTTTGCATGGAGAATTTCACCACTTTTAAACCCTTGTCGTTGCAGAAATACTGAAATTAGATTTCTGTAAAACAAGTGGGTGTACAGAAAAATATGCGCATAATTTTCCTTTACTTTCCTTTTAGACTCGGAAAAAATTATATTTTACTACGACGAAGTTTACAAAAATTGCATTATATCTTACACTAGTGCTTTTCGGTACCGAAAAACCCTATTGGCGAATGTCAAAAAGTGTCGCACAATACGACTTCAAGAGCAAACGTGTAACGGAAGGCATTTCGCTTCAAATATTTCTACCAGTCGCTTACGGTAGACTTAATTTCAAGATGTAACCGCCGCATAACATTTTCATGTCGAATGTACATATAAAGCTAGACACAATATCGTAATACGATGATTTTTCTCATACGTTTTCCAACGTTCGTATTTATTTCACAAAGCCTGAAACGTGAAAGCATCAAAGCAACGATTACAACTTTACAAAACCCTTTAATGTCACTGAAAGGGCCATTCAGCATCTGAGTCCTCGACGCACTCGTTAGCACTGGATTGAAAAAAAATCGATTCTTCTCCAACACGGTTCGTTACTACTTTTATATGTGCATAGTGAGAATGTTACAGATTTTCTAGCATAAAAATCTGTTTGTGTTTTTCCTTTTAAAATTTTTCTCTTTCAGAAATATTTTCACGATTCAATGGGACGCCAAAGTTGACATCGCGTATGTGCGTTGATAATAAAGACATGCCATGTAAATATAGCAATTTTGCAAAAACGGAAGCAATAAAAAACGTGTAATAATGGCCTCGTACAATTTGTATGGCGGCAGAACCATTAGAGAGTGTTTAGTCCGCTTTAGTGCCAAATATCGATCGATCTTTTACACTACGAATATGTACAACGATACAATGCAATGTATTCTATTTAGTATAAAAAATATATAAAAATACGTTCAGATGATATATGAAATGTAATTGGATTCGTTTTAGTAATATTTCATTTCGCTATCTTTTTAAAATGAATCGCTATTATCGTACTATTATCTACCTTTCTTTAGCCAGAGTCGTTCCAATTCAATTTTATCAAAAGAGCCGTAGAACCTATACAAATGTATGAGACATTAATGAATTCGATTGAGATTATAGAAAATCTCGTCGGAGCAGAAGTTTCATTGACAACGGCTTGTGTAACCCGTTAGATAATAGCCCTTATCTCCGATATATCAAAGTCGATGCAATTTTCGAGTAGAAATTTTAGAATTTTCAGAGCGAAAATCTCGCAAAAGCGACGCCTCCACTGAATGGGATACACTTCGGTAAGCCACCTTATAAGCGAAGTACATAAATAAGATATATAGATATTTCGCTTTCGCGTTACAAAATCGAGACTTTGACGCGAAAGCCTGCTGTAAAAGCACAATCGTTAAATGCAAAAAAGGGCATACATAAATGATGGCGAATGTATACGCAGAATAAGTCTGAAAAAATATATAATCACAAGGCTCGGACGTTTATCGCGTTTGCATATTTTCCGTGTTTGAATTATTCATGTGTAAAGGTTAAATTATTGACGCTTCTCGTGTCGTGTCTGTCTTCGAGAAATAGGGCCGTAATAATTAATGTATGTTTTCATTTATATCCCTTGACAATCTGACTCTCACATACAAAAATCGATTCGATCCGATCTGATTTAAAATAAAATATCGTCATTCAAAGTTTGCTTGTACTGATTCGGTGTATATTTTAGACTTAAATTGCACAACTAAGTTTAAAGAGTTCCTAAAAATAGTGAAGAATTTAAAGTGAGTCTAGGTGGTATGTACGAGATCACAATGACCCTTCTTTCCAGACGCGAGCCAAGTCAAAGTACACTTTATTTAACTTTTTTTCAGACTGTATTGAAATTTTAACTGATCATTAGCACGAATCAAAATTTTCAATATATTAAAAATAAATTATTAAATTAAACAAATTTCTATCTAACAAGCAAATATATTTAATACGACATAAACAAAATTAACACCTAAACCCTTTCGTTCTAACAAGTACTCGGCGTACACTTGGACCAAATCCAGCGCGAAATTCGCTCACTTTCCACGCAGAACATTCTAATTGTAACACTTTTTTTATATAAAATTTATTTTTCGTATAAAATAGAAACAGTTTGTAAGCCCAATCGACCGAATTATACGCTGGCATATTTCAGCTGAAAGGAAAATTGAGCTCGCGGCGCCAGATCGCGTGAATAATTGTCGATCGTTCTCTATATAGGGGCGTGTAACACGTTTAGCGGATTGGATATCCACTTCGATTTGGGACTAAATTAAATGGAAAACTAGTTTTCCGATTTTTCAATTGACGGTTTGCTGCGGTTTTGTGCCAGGCTTTTTTTAGCGAGCGTTTCCATTGCATGTTTTGACGCGACAGTTTGGTAAGTTACAAGCGGATTGATACGTTTTGATTCTAAATGAAAAGAATCTTTTTTAGAATCGTTGAATGAGGATTAATTATATATCTCATTGTGTATTTTTATAACAGTGGAAAAGATCTAAAAGTGAAAAATCACATCATTATTGTCTTAACTGCGGAAGAAAAGAGTAGTAATTTGAAAAATGTAAATTTTATGTAAAAGACAAAAGAAAACTTGCGCGTTTCGAAACTAGCTCATTACAAAACTATTTAAAAAATATGAAGGAATTTTCCTGACTGGGACTATTACGTGGAATCGTTCTGAAAGCACTTTTCGCATAAAGATAACAAAAACGGTATGAAACGCTTAAATGATTTCCTAATTGCAATAATTGTTCGAAAAGCGCAACATTTAAAATATATTCAACAAAAAATAAAAACTTTTAACACCAAAATCAATCGAAAGCTTTCGAAAATTTCACGAACGAATTCGTCGAAGTGAGAGACTATTGAAAACTCGTTCGTTTTTCCTTCATTTTCGATACGGAGCATGAATGGAGAAATTAAGAAATTTTCAAGGAACGTTCCTCACAATTATTCGGTGAAAATAAGAAACTCTGATTGGAAATAGGACGATGAAATCGATTTGAAAGCCTCTCGTTCAGTACAGACAATTGTAACTGTCTTACCAACTATTATCGGCTATTTATATTTTACAAATTTAATTTATATTTATAATATATTGAATGATAAATGATTTTTAATTTCACATATATCAGAAACAATAAAGTGCAGATAATTTAATATGTTTTGCAGATACGTTCAGTTCTAATATTTTCCACCGAGCACTTCATAACGTTCTTACATATAAAGCTTTTTATTTATCTCTTACACTTAGCTTTACTCGTAATATTTCAGACTGTACGCGAACATAATAAGTTCACCATAAGTGAAAAGGCGAATTGAATTTTTCACAACTCCGAAAAGATTATAAGCTCTAATCGTAAACGCGAACACCAATTAATATCAATCAACTACCAATCGAGAAATAATATCATCACTATACAATTAATATTTGCCATTACACCTTCTAGAATTGATAAATATCATAAAATTAAAACAATACGACAGCATAATAAGTTCACAGCAAGTTAAAAGGCGAATTGAATTTTCCACATCTCTGAAAAGATTATAAGCTCTAATCATAAACGCGAACCCTAATTGATATCAATCAAATGACAAACGAGCAATACTATCATCAGAATACAATTCATATTTGCCATAACACCTTCGAGCATTGACAAATATCATAAAATTAGAACAATACGAAGCAGAAATGAAAACGCCACAGTCTCGGACAAACCTTCATCGAATAAAGACGCGATAGCTTCGAAACTTGGCAAACGACGAACCGGAACACAACATTGCATTGCGACGTTTAATATAATAATATACATACGTGAACGTTTACAAACTATGCACACACGAACACAGTTTTCGAATGCACTATTCCTACCTTAGCAAGTTTTCAATTAACTTTTTGAAGGGTCGAGTCTCCCCGACATTTCCGTCGCGCCCCATACATACATTAAGGAGAACGTCTCGCTGTTTCGATTCGAAGGCGAAAATTCGAAATCAAAACCGAATGTGACGGGTTTTTTCGAAACGTTTTGGCCGATGTTCAAATTAAAAAATTGCCTATTTGAAAACGTCAGATGAATTCGTCGTATCTGATGGTGTTTTAGGTGTGTTTTTTTGTTTTATCGCAGCGGGGTGCATGTTGGCTTGTTACAGTCGAGTCTTTACAAGGAAAAATCCAATTATCACCTTTTTTCGCACACGTTTTACTGACACTTTACAAAATGATGAAAATAGTGTTCGTTCTTGAAATATAATAGAAAACAGAACTTGTTTATGGGATTGGAAGATATGAGCGGAGTTACATTCGAGTTATTATAGGTTTATTTTTCTGTTTCTCGTTGCTTTATGAACGATTCACATAAAGTCTTCACAAAGTGTTTGCCGATATATTTTATTTGAAAATATTTTATAAAATTTATATAACTATTAATGATTCTTAACTTTTTAGTTCTTTCATCAATTTTCGAAAAAAAAAATCAACAATTACAAAGCTTTTCATTTTTTTTTCTTTTGTAATCAGCGTGCTTGAAGCTCGTGGACATAAAAAGATTAACTTCATACTATAAAATGCGATTTCAGAAAAAAATTTAATTTCAAATTACATTCTTAAAGAGACTAAAAAAGATTAATTGAAAAAAACATATATCAAATCCATCACACCTATCGAAACTACGAGTACCTCAAACGCCTCCGAAACACACCGAACCAATCGCACCTGAAACTCGAACCGGAACTGAAAAAACTCATCAGAAACCCGAAAAAGACCTCCAAAAACGAAAAAATAACAGCCTTTCGAATCGGAATCGAATCGACCCGAAGCACGTGCACACAGCAAGGACTCGTCGAAATGGCATCATTTCCATCCATCGAACTTCATCAGCACGATCCGACGGTGAAAATGAGCCCCGGTTATTACTGCTGGGACCGCGGCCGGCCTTCGTGGGACCACCGCGCCCCGGCCTCCCCTTTAACTCCCCTTTAACTCCCCTTTAGCTCCCCTCTAACTCCTCTTTGACTCCCCTTTGACTCCCCGGCTAACCGCCCGCTCTTCGGCCGGATTATGGGCCGTCACGTATAAAAGTGGGCGAGTTGTCGGCCCGGTTCAAACAATTATTATTGTTCGAGGCCGGAGCGAGGTGCGTCTACATCTCCCATGTCATGATTCAGTAATGAGGATGCGATTCGCTGTGGGAAAGTCGCGAAATTGATCGCGTGATTGTTCGCTTTCGAATTTCGGTGATGGTTATTTGTATGATATTTGGATTAATTGTGGATGAATTTCATTAATTTGATAAAATTTCGATTTTTATTTATGTTTTTTCGTTAAATGAGGTTTTACAATAAGATTTTTACTAAGCTCTATAGAATGAACAAGTACAACAAATATAAATGACGACTGAAAAGACCAAGGAGCAAAAGTGACATTTTCGTCAAAATTGAGTTATATTCAGGAATCACTTATAAGTACACTCATATATTAGGTGACAAAAGGATATAAGCGATCTTGGAACGTGTACTAAGATACATCATCAAAACACTCTACTTCCTCCTAATACATGTAGGTAACATACATGCTAAAATTTGATCGCCTTTTTCTCGAAATCACCGCATATTCACTTGTACCCCTTGGCCTTTTCAGTCGTCAAATATATTACAACTGAAATGGCCAAGAGGTACAAGTCATTTTACGGCGATTTCGAGAAAAGTATTAGGAAGAGATCGAGTGATTTGATGATATATCTCGGCACACGTTCTGAATTCGTTTATATCCTTTTGCCACCAAATAAATGAGCGTGCATAGAAGCGATTTCTGTACACGACTCAATTTCGGCAAAAATGTTACATGTACTCTTGGTCTTTTCAGTCATCATACTACTTCTACTACCTATGTTCTTAATATTAAATTTCAAACCAAAAATCAGCATGTAAATTTTGGCAGAATTTATCAGGATATTGAGATCGACACAGTATTTACAAACGTTTTTACCTCTGCACTAACAGTCGTCTGTTAAATATACTGCTCGTATTAAAATAACGGATTTAAATATGAATTTAGTATATTATCGTATGGTTTTAAGTATTTTCATTCGTCCACGTTCGCTGTAATTTAAGCTAAGCGTTTACAATTAAGAAGATTAAACGTACCGTCTCCTCTTTACATGCACACTTCCTTTTTAAAGTCACAAGATCTACGATCTACGTTCCAACTTGTAATGCGATCTAATTTTAATTTGAATATATTTTTTGAAACATACTTTTTCATGCATCACATAAGTTATCTTTTCACTAATGAGACATTTGAAAAAACTTAAGAGCATATCTTTTACATGATATTTTTTACAAAACGAGTAAATTTTAAACGACTTACATATTTAAATTGAGTTTCGTGGAAAAAAAGCTATTTTCGAAACAAAATTTTATAAGCGAATTGGCAAACTTTCCGATCGTGCAACTGCGATAAAATGCGTTTACACATTCGATACTTTGTACAATGCCATAGTTGGTTTTCGAGTTTATATTATGTAAACGAGAAAATTCATGTACCGATCTAAATTCGAATAACTAACGAACGTCTTTCAGTATCACGTAAGTTTGTGACGTATAAATCCATGAACATAACTCACGATCAGAAAATTTCATTTTTATCAAAAACTTTTCACATATGCAGTAGCTCAAGTTAGGAAATAAATCCCACTAATGATTAAGTGAAAATATTCAATTTGAGTTAGTCTAAAATTGTGAATGTTCAATGTTTAAATACTCGTGATATTGTCGATCTAAAGATGCTTATAGTGAATAGTGAGTGAATCTCCGATTATGTGTTTCCGTAATTGATAATAATATATCAGTCGAGTGCACGATTTAATTGTACAAGGGAAGGATTATGGTTGAATGAACTCCCTTTGCTTATCCCTAGAGAGGAAATGGAGGGAAGAGAAATGAGTTAACAGATAGGTTTTGTATTAGAGATGTTTACTTGCCGATAGGGTTTGTGTGATTTAATAGTTTATTGAAGTCGATTAATTCAATAATTTCAAATTACAATAATCAAAATTACTTATTTTTTTAATTTAAATATGAATCAACTGATATTTCAATTGTATTGTATATTTGTATCAAAATTCAGTTCACGAAGCGAGTGTGGCTATCATCAATATCTTATAAATTGACGAGAGCATTAAAAAAAAGACATCTATTAGGTGCATTATAATGAGTATACTGTATAAATGTCGATTTTATAAAATTAACTGAAAAGTCAAATTCTGAGATATTAAATGACTTCCATGCTTACTCTAACTGACCCTATTCGACTCCAGAGCTACTTTCGCAGATTCCCAGCGCGAAAACTAATAAAACCCGATCGGAACAAATCCAAAGTACTTACATCGAACGAATTTGCGCCAGAAAGAATCTGAGCCGGTTTGAAACGTCCAATTATTTACTTACAACTTTTAATCATCGCCTGCGAAGTTGCGCCGAGGCTCTGTTTCGTCGGAGGAAAGTTCGCCCGACTCCGAAGGGTTTTACGGATAAATAGACCGGCTTTCTATTTCGAGATCGAACACACGCAAGACTCGGAAAACGTTTGCGGAAGTTGGGAAAACGGTTTGGGAAACGCCGATCGTATACTTGTACTGTACATACTGCACAACGAAGTGTTGAAACGCTTTCGCGGTTGAGCCTCGCTATAAAGGGATGAGTAACGTAACGTAATGCTATGAGTATAATGGTATGGGTTTAGGGATGGTAATGTATGAAAAAGCCAAGGGGTACAAATGACATTTTTGATGAAATTGAGTTGAGTTGTGCACAGTAATCGCTTCTATGGACGCTCGTTTATTTGGTTTGCAAAAGAATATAAACGAATTAGGAACGTGTGCCAAGATATATGTATCATCAAATCACTCGACCTTTTCCCAATACATGTAAATACATGGTCAACTTTGAACGCACTTTTCTCGAAATCGCCGCAAAGTCACTTGTACTCCTTGACAGTTTCAGTCATCATTTAGACTTTTTACATTTTTCTTATTCAATCAAGGAGCTAACCACCCTTAACCGAAAGAACTCATGGTTATGAAGTCGTTGAAAAGCAAAGACTCGAGTGCGATCCGTACTGTAGTGTCATTGATTTTTTTTTTCAAAAATGAGTTTTATTATTACTAAGGGGAATCAACTATCCCCCGACAGTTACATGAAGCTCTTTGTCAGCTTATTGGGTTGGTCTTGTTAGATACCAACATTATTAAAAGAAACTATGGTTGCCATACATATTTTACTTTTCATAAAAAGCCTACATTTAAATCAATTAATAAGCTAAGATAAACGGCTATAATATTTGACAAGTTAACCTAATTTTGGATAAATCTAAAAATTTCGCAATTTTTTCAGTTCAAAATATCAGATAAAAGTGTTCAAATTGTTTTATATCGAGAAATATAGTCAACATATACGGGATTGCAAGATTTATTTAATTTTAGGAAAACATGACGAAGTTTCATACAATGATGAAGTTGTAGCCATTTAACTTACCACGAAGGACAATGAGACTTATTAATGATCATTTACATACAAATTAAAATGTCTGTGCAAAGTGAAAATTTAAGCAACGCCTATTTAATTTCTTTCGCATACATATCGTATGAATACAAGCCACGAAGTAATTACATCAGTTAACTGACAAAAAAATGAATTCAATCTCATTTTTATTGAATAAATACGTAAGATCGTTCTATTATTAACTCGATTCGTCACGAAAGGGTGTACTTATGACAATTTTCGTGGGTTGGATCGTGTAGGGATTGCGGTGCGATTTGCTCGTGTGCGTCATACTAATTTGCGTTTCTGGTCATCAAGTGATTACGGGACGTGCGACATCGTTTGTACGCTGGACCGGTACATGCATGCCTGATAATTGTCGACAAATTTCAAATCCCATTACCAGGTGACGTTGATGGCTTAAAATTTGTACGTTTCCTTCGATTGTACCATTGTCGATCGAATAATTCCGTTTTGAAGATTTTTTTTCAACCAATTTAATATAATTTGTTTGTTTGTGTTTTCCAATTTATTCGACGTTTGGTGTTTAATGAATAATCAAAATTCATTGATGGAAAATGCTGTTATAAAATGATCCATGTGTAATGGTTGTTCGAGTGGGTCACGCTCGCGCAATTATTCAAAAGTTGAATGTAATTGAAAGCTTCGTGTCGAACGTTTTCGAATAAAAGTGCGAATTTTTATTATTTTCATCGATGAAAAATTTTATATTTCAATCGAAAAAAAATGCAAGCTCCCCTGAGTGTTTTCATTTCTAAAGATAAAATCTCTGAATGAATAAAAGAATGCCAACGTAACATGCACTCTTTCAAAAACCTGAAGATCGGTTGGCTTAATTTTCCCTCTCATCATTTAGGTCACGGCCTACTAAAAACCTATTCAGGGCTACGGTACAATTTTTCCTCGTCAACGTTTCACTTTAATTCATTTGAGACCACCTTGTAACCTTTTCTCGAACCGAACCGCGGCAAAATCTCCATACAATTTTCTCTAAACATTCGATATAATTTAAATATAATATTCTAGATCTGAATACACAATGGAAATTGAATAGGAACGTTATCTGGAGTCGGACACATAAACCCTTTGGAACGGCGCCGCTATGGTACAACACCGAAAACCCGTTAAGCCGGCATGAGCAGTTTTCCCGTTACAACATTATTTGATGTACGTTCTGTGTTAGTTTTCTCTGGTTCTGGACGTCGGGATTAGCTTTTGCCACTTTTCGGCCATTGTGTCTTGTACGCAGCCCACCAAATCCACGGACTCGAGTCTCACTTCTGGCCCTACTCCAAAGCTTATCGTGCGAATTTTCCGAAACCAAATTTAATTTGATTTTGCTACTGTTTATTTTTTTAAATAAAATAAAATTTTATATATTTTCATATAAAATAATAAAAAAATAAATTTTGAATCATCTAACAATATAATAGCACTATTCTGTGTGCTTCTGTGTGTCATGTAACGCTCCAAAACTGCGTTGAAATATTCATCGGGTTGATCTCTAGTCAATAATAAATGAACATTTAACATCTTCTTAGATATGAAAAATTCATTATTATTATCGTAATAATAATATTTTGTAACACAATATTAAAGAACTTTTTTCATTTATGATCTGACGAAGTTTCATTGCTACTTTCAAATAAACTTACATATTATTTTCATTGCATTATAGTTACCCACACCATGTGAAATTTAAAATATCATCATATTTCATTTTATACAATTTATTCAGAAAAAAAAATTAGATTGAATCATCGATAAGATACTTGACTTTACTCAAACTAACTTAAAATGCAACCTAACCATATAAAGATAATCTTACCTAACTTAAAATTTAACACAACCTAACTAAACTTAAATAATCCCATTCTGATCAAATTAAAATTTAATCTAACTGAATTTAATTTAACACATCAAGTACTAAATCGATAATCTGCACCACGATTATCAAAAAAATTAGATTATTCAATATTCAAAAGACATATTTTTCATTCAATGCTGTAAACTTCTCTATAACGTAGAAATAGGTTCCTCTTTATAGAAAATATTTTTTTTATTTTAAGTATGTACTAACATTTTACAAATGAATTCAAAATACATATTTGTACAAACTATTTTTATGAAAAATTTAATGAGAGTATAAAAAATAATAAGAGGAATTTACATCATATGAAAAAACCTCCACATCCCTTGTAGAGGGTCACGTTATTGAGGGGGTTACTGCATTTTTTTTAATGAATTTTAAAACTAAAATAGCTCTATAACCACTGCTTTACAACTCGAAGTGTATACTTGATTATATTCGCTTACAGAATAGAATTAAACGGCGGTTTTGTTTCAGCGAGCGCGATTAGACGGTAGCGTGCAAAAGGCCAGTCCTTACGCGGCACGGAGTTTCCTAATCCCGGCCATTTACCGTCTCAATTGAATTTTATGTAATTTTAATCGAGTCGAACTAATTCGCAATTGAATTGTATCGTTTCTGGCCCGCTTTTGTTCCGTTTCCGAAGCGCCGGTTCGAATTTAAAGTCGGAATATTCATGTAAATGAATCGCACCGCCCACTATCCGGGCCCGGAGATGTAAATTGTTTCATTTTGTATGTACAAAGTGGATTCTGGTTGAAATACGTGTCGATGTTTTTGTAAATCATTTGGGCATTTACGTTTGCATTGTAAAAGCTCGAGCGGAAAATCGAATGATGTTGTTAATAGGCGTGTTAGGTTGGGTCGTTTGTATAAAATGTGGTTGTATTTTGAATTTGATTTTGTTGTATTCTAATATCAATTATATTTCCTCTGAATAAGTTTAATTTGTTATTGAATCTTTGGTCATTTAAATTTTATGATAATATATTGATAAGTGTGATTTCGATAAACGATTCAGAATAATTTGGGTAGAGCCATGCGTAATCGATCAAAATTTTATATGTAACATAAATGAAAACGTATTAAAAAAACTTAATAACATAATGTAATTAAAATATAATAAGTATATAGAAATATAATAATTTGATGTCCTACCAAAAACTTGTCTCTAGAATGTGAAATCATTTCTCAATAAATTCCCATCTTATTTCAAACTCAAAAAAGAATTAAAACTCATCAAGCAATCAATTCGACAACAACAAACAAATCATAACTCACTTTTATCTGAATCGGAACTAAATCACCGCCACGTTTACATCGTTCAACGAAAATACCCCAGTTCGTTAACGACTCATCGTTATTCATGCACGAAGCGATAGTTTATATGGCGATAACGACGTTTCGTCGCAGCGTACGAAATTGAAACATTTCGGCTTAGGCTCAAATCAATTTTCGCCCGGGGACTAATCAGCGGGATTACAATGGATCGAATAATAACACGGACACAACGGACATTAGTCCGAAATTCGCGACTGATTGGACCGAAACCTCGTGTGTGCGTTCTTATTGGCGTCCCGTGTCCCGCGTCCCGTGTCCCGTACGTCGCGTAAGGGATTCAGTCCCGGTTCGAGATCTCGATCCCGGGATCTCGAGAGCTATTCAATGATTGATATATTAATTATTTTCAATTTTTGTTGATCACTATTTTCCTATTATAAACCGTTATATAGTGTTTATGCTGAATAAAAACTAATCGAAATGAAAAAAAAATCTGTCAAAAATGTTTAATTAGAGTGCTTCCGTAGTCTTGTATAATTTTTGCTATGGGAAAGGCTCATAAAAGTATGCTATATCAGTGAAATAGCATACTTTAGAAATCAGGTAAATTGAAAAATGTTATACGATGACTGAAAAAGCCAATGGGTACAAGTGACTTCGCGATCATTTCAAGAAAATAACGCTCAATGTTGAACATGTATTAGGAAGAGGTCGATTGATTTGATGATATATCTTGGTACACGTTCCAAATTCATTTATATCCTTTTGCCACCAAATAAATGAGCGTCCATAGAAACGATTACTGTGCATAACTCAACTCGATTTCGGCAAAAATGTCATCTGTACCCCTTGACCTTTTCAGGCGTCATATAAAATACATACATACTCGTACATTCATTTTTTTTATCTAGAAGATATATTTCACACGTTCAAGTACTTAATATAGCATTTGATCTAAGAAAATTGGATAAGTACTTAATCCCGGGATTGATCTTAACTTGAAAAAATGCTTTAAAAATGATCGGGATCCCGGTATCCCGGGATCTCAGGTTTTGCGTGTCCCGCGTCCCGCGTTTCTGTGTTTGGCGTTCGCACCACGATGATGGCCGTTGATTGGAATCCGGATTGGTTCTGGTTGTTAGACGGATTGGGTTTATGGGTTTTTGTCTGAAAAACCCAAAGTGGGTTGCCGATGGTCCGTCTGCGACGGACACGTAGTTTGGATGACGTGTTTGTCGTGCACAGTTCGAATGATGCGTTTTGTGTTTGTGGTATGTTTGTGCGTTTCGATTGATTCGTTTTTTTGCAATGAATCAAATCAATGTGAGAATTCAAGGTTGAGTTTAAAAAAATTAAATTTCATATTCCGTACACATTGGCTTTAGTTTGCCTAGTTACCTACCTTCGAATTATGAATACATGTATCAGAAGGTACCTTAGTTGAATCTTCTTTTCGCTTCTCTTAAATTGAGGAAATGTGAAATATTGATATCGAACTTAACGTTTAGTAAAATATAATGTGCGAGATATATGTATGTTTTATTTTATTCTCATTATTTTATTTAAATGAATGCTGAAAAGTATAATTTGCAAGCAATTGTATTTCATACATATTGTATAATTTTATGATCTGATGATCATTTTGATTTAATTTTTTTTCTTCTTATTTTTAATAACTGGTAGCATATCGTAGATTGCACTTAAACATAAAATTCTTCCTTCTTTTGTGAAATATTGTAATTTATCAATCAATCTGCCGTATAAAGATTTTTCACCCAAACTTTTATGATACAGATCATTTGGTTGAAATGGTTCAAACGTGTAATTTCCCTGGGCAAATTAATGTGTAGGTATACTAAATTTTACAATTTTTGAATTTTGAAAAAAAATTAATTCATATTCTTACTTTTTTGACATCGCATTTCTTCCCCACATTGGTCATTAGTTTGATTGGTGCCATTACAATATGATTACAATCTGATAAAACGGTTTTATTATATATCGGCTGAAGTTTACCATTTGTCACTAGATTCGCTTCCGAAGTCACCTTTTAAAATAAAACATATTAATTATTAATACATCTTTCATCTACTTACTTATATTGTTGAAATTAAAAAAAAAGGAGACTTTAATAAATTCGCAATCATTCGGTATTACAATATAGCCACTGTAATATTTGCGTTTCTGAGAATCCTGTGTCACATTAAGAAAAAACTCGAATTTATATTTCAAATTTGTATCATCATCATTACACGTTTCAAAGTATTTAGCATCTGTATAAAAGTCCCCCTAAAATATTTTATGTACTTAATTATTTAGAATATTTAAAATAATTTTATACGTAGGAAAAAAATATATGTACATATCCAGATTTCAGAGAACCGGCAGATGCATATATATCTTTTCCAATATCATTATAAAAAATTTTTGCGTTGCACAAAGTTAGAGATATGAGAAAAATCAATACTATATACATCGTTGAACCTCGGTTTAAATACTAATCTAAATATAATGTGAACAGTGATTTTTATACAATGTCATATTTTAATACACGAATATTATCTTACACCATCGAAACACCGAAAAGAATTAATCATTTTTAAAATCATGAAATCATCATTATGTAGTTTGTTTATAAAAATACGAACCCAATTTTATATTATCAAAATTTATAATTTGTTTATATGATGTTTGAAACAAATATATATTTATTAGAGTTGAATATGTATTATTTGAATAATAGCAGTTACATATTTATTCTAGATTTTATTAGAGTTTATTTTCAATATGGAAAAATATTTCAAGATGTCTATTAGTATATATTAAATAAAATTAATTATTTTGCAAACACATTAAATCATCGATGTCTTCAAAAACTTCAATAGCTCTCATATAATATTGAGAAATGAGAATAATATTATATCTTTGCTTTATCTCTTTATAAGTATATGTGAGTAACATTTTTATATTATTAAATAGATAAAACAAAATTACTTTTGATCGAATTTATTGAAAAATAATTTGTGGATTACAAAAATATTTCAATATCATCACAATTAATATGCACATCAATACAATATATTATTAGTTATTACTGATTTTTATTCTTATTTTTCACATAAGGCACTATATTATATACTGTTGTCAAACAAAAGAAACTTTGTTTTCCGTTATAATATTCAAGTTTATTGAAAATTCTTCCATAGTTTGATTTTTCACCCACATATTTATGAAAAAGAGCATTAGGATTGACAAATATTGAATAATTACCCTGAAATAAGTTTTTTTAATATCATAAATATTATCATGATTTAATTATATTTAAAAGAAATACTTTAGCTATTTCACAGTTGTTAATTGAATTCGTCATCATATTCAACGGTAACATTGTCATCCGTATACATTCAGAAATATTAAAAATTGTCTGATATTTTCCATTTTTAAAAATTTGACTAATAATTATTGCCTGTAAAGAAAAGCAATGAAGTTATACATTTTTCACATTTTTATTTATTAAATTATAGTAAAAGTAATCACCTTATCGATTTTACAATATTTCGGTAAAAACAAATAACCAGTATACGATGATCGATTTTGCGAATCTACTGCAACTTTCATTTCATAATTGCTCTTGCAAACATTATCAACATTACTATCATTTTCTAGACAATTTTCCACAAATATTATATCAGCAATGAATTTTCCCTAAAATAAAATATTTTCAGAATTGATAGAGTACTTTTAATTTTCAATTTAATAATTTATCTCGATTACGTACGAATCCAGGAGATGGTAAATTAGTATGTGAAAATGGATCTATATCAGCACTTTTATAAAATACTTTAGCCTCACATTCGAACAAGAACAAAAGAAAGAGCGATTTCAATAACATTATAACTGTACAAAGTGATCAAAACTAATGTACGCCAATCGAAATAGTCATTTTACTTATATATGTACCATTATTTATGGATTATATATTATGGTGTAATCGACGATTTGAATCGGTATTTGGCATCAGAAAAAAATGTAACGATCTATAATAAAATTCTAGAATTGAGCTTCTAATGATTAATAAAATATATAATACCTATATTATAATATTCAATTAAAAAAATCATATAGATATCAATCAATAATTACTATGAAATAGAACTATTAATGTTATGTTCTCGAATTTGATGAACTAGTAGAGTTTATTCGTAATTGATACTTGCAATATTTTCTATAAAAAGAGAAATTATTAAGTTCAGTTCGAAAACTTTATAATATCCTCAGGAATTCAAATAAATGAACTATTAATACTCTTTCGACTCGAAATAATATATATTTTTTTTATAAATACTATACCTATTCATGTAAGTATATGAACTTTATATTCATTCTATATTTCAGTTACTTTTATAATGAATATAAAACTGCACAATTCTATTATGCAACGATGAATTTCTGCTCTGTTGCGAAATTTTTCATAAGTATTATTAGAAAAAATCTCATTTTAAATCTGAATATAATTAATTGTATTTTTGATTCTTTATTATATTGTACAAAATAATTTATGAAACAAAATTGATTTAATAACATTTTAAAGTAACATAAAAAATATACAATTTGTAATATTCAATCGTATACAATAAAATAAAGAAATGAAAATCAATATTATTAATTCTTCTTTTCATTCTTCACCAAATGTAAAGGTTCCACATCAAAAATATTTTTAAAGCATATTATTCCTTCATTTTTACTATAATACTCAATATCACTAATTATTCTTCCATACAGAGCATTTGCGTGCAAAATTTTATGAAACACTTTATCAGGGTCGAGACTGTTAATAGAGTAATTACCCTGAAAAAAAATGTTGCTATCATATGAAAAAAAAAACTTCAATTTGGGTACACGTCGTAATGTATTCTTACTTTAAGTAATGTGCAGTTATTTCCAATATTTGCCAAAAATTTGAATAATATAATTAAAAAGTTGTTATTGCATTTTGATGCTAAGGTGCTGGTGTAGTTCATTATTTTTTGAATTTTACCATCTACGATATAACTTGTTTCAATTCTTACCTGTAAATTTATTAAACTAATAATCATAAAGCTAAGCAATCACTATAAATTGTTATGTGAAAAAAATTATTCCTTATTGAGTTCAAAATTTTTTGGTACCACAATGTGACCATTTATAAACATTTTATCATATGTGGAATTTTTTACAACATGCAAATTTAATTGACATTTATTTTCATTTGAATTTTCATAATTTGAACAAACTTCCATGAACAACATTCTTGCAAAATACTTTCCCTAAAACGGTGTACAAAAGTAACAAGATATTCTTATTGAAGTGAACGTAAAATATGAAAAAATAAATACATACATATCCAGTGTCTGTTAAATTTGAAGGTTTATAAGGATCCCCGTCAAAATTTTTATATAGCACAATTCCTTCTAATTTGTGAAAATATAAAAACAGAATCAATATATAATACATGCTTAATTCTACCCTTTTGTCGTAAGAATTTATATTATATGTACATATGTGATTACTGTATGATATTTATTTTCATATACACATTTTTCATGATACCTACAACATTACGAAATTCGAAGGTAAAATCTGAAATAGTTACTAAATTGAAATTTTAAACGGACATCCGCCGTTTATATTTCATCAACGATTATATTGATATGTTCCAATGAGTCTATCATATATCTAATAGTTTTTCTCGATACATAATAATAATTTCGTTTGAATTCAAAGATTACAATCAAAATGTAATGAAAATCTGTTTTGTCATTAGAGTAAAAAAATATAGATGACATTTTGATTGTTTTTCAATACCATTTCCGAAACATTGAAAAAATAAATTGTCAATACATAATACATACACGTTGCACAATATTGATGTTAAACAAATTGAAAATTTCAATTTGAATCAATTTCAGCTCGAGAATACTTTGCTAATAAATAATCATTCGTTATCATTGTTTTTATAAGATAAAAATACTTTTATTATATTGCAATGAATGCCTCCGTTGTTCGATACCTCTTTGTGATCACCTCGATTGTGTTTGAAAATTTAGCAAACAAATTACAGATAGTGTGTTATTGTGGTCACGTTTCCAAGGTGCACAATCAAATGCACAGTACACAAATATAAATTCAACAAAAGAGCCAACTTAATGTTGCCGTGTAACGACATAACGAACTGGACACAAAGCTTCACGTACACGTATGTACCCATTGACCGTTCGAACTTTTTTCCCATTGTTTGTTCACATCGGATTGAAATAATAACCAGCTTCGGCTTTTGTTGAGAAGAAATTCACACTAGAATCGTTCAATGATACCTTTAATATGCTTTAATAAACAAGTCTGCTTGTGACGTCTCTAATGTAATATCCTTATAATTATATATTTTCATCAGTCGAATTAAAAATGTTCATATTCGACCGTTAAAACAGATTATTTCAATCAAGTTTTCATCTTACGACGAAAAAAAAAACAATAAGACGGAATCGAAAAGCGCGCCAAAGCTCCATAAAGCTCGATTACGTTCGACGCTTAATGGTGAAATATGAAAGTTTAACACTTCGGATATGAAGGAAAAATGCACAGTGAAATATATTATAGTTTTTTATGGTCCAACCCCCCTTATGCGAAGTGAGAATTTCGTGGAAAATGCGAATCCTGGGATCGTCAAACTTTGGCGCGCTTTATTAGAGCGCGAAAGTTCGGTAAACTTTTCAATATTCAGCTTAGGATTTCACGTGTGCATAATAATCATAATGATGGCGATATTTGTAAAACGAGCAGATTCTGGGCTTATATTGCGTGGTGAATTTCAATATCAACTTTGTGACCGCAAACATGAAGAATAAATAACTGGCTTTAGAGATAAGTTCTAACTTCGTGTGCAAATATTATATCATGCTAAAATGATATTAATATTGCTTAAGTTATATTTTTTACATATTTTTATTAAAAATTGTTTGAATTAATGTAAGGTTTTAAAATATTTCGGAATCGCTGGAGATTCTGATGTGTTACAAATAAAGAATTTAACTATTCGTATCGTACGTGGAGTTGTTGGAAATTTCAAATAAAATTATCGTTTTTATTAAATCGGCATTGTTGGTCCACTCTACCGAATGAGAAAAACCAGGTTTGAATAAAATATCACTTTGTAAAGATGTTGAAAATATCGCATTGCATTGCCAAATGTTCATCTTTCACTGTAATTCATAAACATTGAATAATCCGTACATTTTCTGATATTTATGACTATTTAAACGACACGATCGAAATAAACATTCACATTCATTTAACACACAAAAAATTCAAATTAATAAATTTTATAATTTGAAATTGAACAAATTATAAAATTGAGGTACTTGAGTAAGAAAATCTGATTAAGATGACACTCGAAATGTGAAATTGAGTAAGATAAATTTAGATTTATTTCTTTCATTTTCGTTTTAGCTGAGATTTGGTTAAGTTAACTTACATTTTATGTTATAATATATAAGGGTGGATCAACGAGATAACATATGAATACCAAAATTGATAAAATTTGTAACCGCATCGAAAAACCCCTATATCTCCCATCAAAAATTCCCATATCTGACCAAATTTCATCTCAAAAAAAAAACATCTAAAACACCAAAATAGA
The DNA here is from genome assembly GCA_024721215.1 of Cheumatopsyche charites. NCBI lineage: Eukaryota > Metazoa > Arthropoda > Insecta > Trichoptera > Hydropsychidae > Cheumatopsyche > Cheumatopsyche charites. Next base: position 8,844,275 of record CM045578.1, read on the forward strand.
AAATTTTAAGCCCCATGACTGCACTAATTACATGAGAGCACATTTTGTCCTTAGAAAAAATGAATGCAATAACATATGAATACCAGAGTTGATAACTGGCTTTACTCGAAATCACCACGAAGTCATTTGTACCTCGGCCTTTTTAGTCGTCATACGATTACAAAAATTGATAAAACTTCAAACCGTATCGAAAAACCCTGACGTCTCCCATCAAAAATCCCCACATCCGACCGAATTTCATCTCAAAAAAAAAGCATCTAAACCCCTAAAGAGAACATTTTAAACCCGATGACTGCGCCAATTACACGAGAGTGCATTTTGTCCATATGAAAAATGAACGCGATCCGACTTCCGCATGATAACCGCGTGTCCGGACGCTAATTCGCTAACCGGCGCGAAGTTATGATACGAACGAAACGCAATTATCGAGTTAGCCCCGACATTCGTAAGTCAGTCATGATTGTTGCTAATTGCTCCGTAATAATCCAAGTGCATCCGCATTACATTAAGAGTTAATCCGCAGATTAATCGCGTTAGCCGCCTAATTCTATGCGATAGTGTCGGTGCGGAACGTGAGCCTCTCTCCTCTTGTGCTGTTCTGAAACTAGTCGATGATGGTTTGTGTTTGTTCGATTTGTGGTGTTTTTTTATGGTTTTATTGAATGTTCAATGGAGTTGGAAAATGTGAGATTGAGAGTTTGGGTTTTGGGCGTTGGAGTTAGTTGGAAGATTTGGACTCTTGAATTATTGTTTCTTGTGGATGTTTGTCTCAAATTACCTGGAGTTTGTTATCAATTTATAATACAGAATATAAAAATCACAAAATAAACGATTTTAATTTCAATGAATTATAATAAATTAATTCTATCCTCTATCTCATTTTCGAATAAGAAAAATCGTCTCAAGAGTTAATCGATATATTATTTTCATTTAATACAATATTAGTGGAAAAATTACATCCATTAAATATATGTATACATTTATCACCAATTCAAGTGATTAGTTATTAATTTTATACACCAATGCATACTAGGTACTTACCAATAGATGATAGACAAATATTCATGCAACTAAACACGCATAATGTGAACACCACATAAGAAAAACGTAGTAAATCAAATCAAACATCATGAACAACACTGCCAAATAAACCGAAAATGATATGACGATCAAAAAAGCCAAGAGGTACAAGTAACATTTTTGTCAAAATTGAGCTATGCACAGGAATCTCTTCTATGCACGCTCATTTATTTGGTGGCAAAAGGATATAAACGAATTCGGAACGTGTGCCGAGATATATCATCAAATCACTCGACCTCCTCCTAATACATGGTCAACTTTGAACGCGCTTTTCTCGAAATCACCGCGAAGTCACTTGTACCCCTCGGCCTTTTCAGTCGTCATTATAAACAAAACCGACAAACAAAACTAGAAATTAAATCAACGCCAAAAACCCGCCCACAAACAAACCGTCCTTCCGACCGATACAAAGCAACGACGCCGAATCGAAACCGCATTTTTCCGCACCGACGATGGCTAAAACCGCCGATTTTAAAACGGCAGCCTCATTATGTGAACGCATCTGGACCTAAATCGCGATTTCGACAATATTTCCCATCGAAATGTTTGCCATTTGCGGTAATTGGGCAAAGCGTGTCGCAATTATAACGATGATTGACTGCACAATATCGCGTAAGTTGAAACACGTCCGCAATTAGCCGCTTACATGGAACGTTCGATGGGTGGTTGGGGTGTTTTAGGGGTTGAAGGTGAAACGATTTTGGATCTTTGGTGGATATTGAAACTTGTCGATTGTGAGGTGTTTGATTTTTTTCGATTTTTCAATTGACAGTTAGAGATTAGTTGGTATTAACGGCTGTCAAAATCTATAGGGGGGAATGTGTGATTTTGGTTTGGGTAACGAATGAAATGCTGGATGTGTATGTTTATTGTTTGATTAAAGTTGAGTTTAGATTGACAGTGAATAGTGGGATATTAAAATAATTGTTTTTCAAAAAAATAGTTCTTAAGGTTGTGTAAAAATTCATGGATTTATTTTTCATAGATGTAAGATAGCGAAATATGTTCTTTGCACATTTATAATTGATTTAATTTTGCTAGAATGAATGATATAAAAAATGTAAAAGAAATTGTAAAGTTTGACAGATTTACATAAATATTAATATTCAATGAAAAATAAACCCTTACATACAATTTCATACGTATTTAAAATATCTTTCAACCCTTCTACACGCTGAAAATTACAGATGAAATTCTTCTTTGTTGACTTACAATTTTACGTATTACAGAGAATATCTACGATACAGAATATATTGCAATAATAAAAATATTAAGGTCATAAAATTCACAAATACAATCTATATTAAAATATCACACTAAAAGAATAAAAACATAAAATCGACCTAATAAAAATCTTAATTATTCAAACCTAAACATAGACGCGAAACCGTCGCGTCGATGTATTCCGGCTCGAACGCGAAAAATTCAAATTTTAAACAATCGAAAAATATCCAAATCAATATTGATACACTGACAAAGTGTTATATAGAGCGCAAATAAAAGATTTATTGTGCCGGAGCTTTGTACGTGCGAGCGCATTAATTCACCCCACCGCGGCCATTTTGAGATATGGCGCCGCTGAGTGAAAATGCGAAGGGGTGTAAATTTTAGGGGCGTCCTGCAATAATTAATTCATCGATTGCACAACGACAACACTACAAAAGGACGTAATTGAAATATTGACACGGGGACATAATTGTGCACAGATTCGCGGCTGGTTTAATTTAAAACTATCGTTGTTGTTGTTGTTCGCGCGACGGATATTCTCTATCGCTGCGATCATCAAACTTTTTTGAATCAAGGACTTATTAATGAGCAATACTGAGTATCAGGTGATTTTATGAAAATATAGAGATTTTTTTAGTCATAAATATCTTTGAATCAACTGTAAAGCACCGGTGATTGTTATGGCGCCTTACGAAACTTAGATGTTAAGCACTAATACCTTAGAAGATGTTAAGGCAAATAACACTGATATACAAATTTCGCCTTTTCTGATGGCCCATCAATAAAAATAAGAAATTATTATAAATTCGACCACGTAGAATCCGATTTTGAAGTCAAAATTTACATGAAACAACTGGTTTACTCACAATTTGAGTTCAAAGTTCGATAAAATTTCAAACTCCATACAAGGTATAATCGAAATTATAAATTTATTTCAAATCTTATTTTCATGAAATTGGTTTCAAACGTTAAAATGATTAATACTAAATCATACAAAAAATAATTTATATATATAACATCGATTTTGGCTGATTTATGACGAATTTTCATGAAAAAAATCACACATTTTTTAAAAACATTCCTATTAATATATCAATCTTAATTTCCATTTGAAATATATTTCTCGATATTTCAAAAGTGATTAGCTTACATGTTCTATCCTTATTTTTGTACAAATTGCTTTTTTATAAAAGAAATATGTTAATATCTGTGAGCGCACATTTTTCATACAAAATGTATGGGGATATTCTCGACACGAGCGTTACTCTATTAATCTATACTATTTATTATTTTTTTTCAAAACTTGATTTTATACTACAATTTGAGACTTTTGAGGTTGTTTATTGATGTATTAAGCACAGTTTAATGCTTTCAAACTATTTTATTATCAGCAATTTTTGCAATTTTAAATGTTTTTGTGCTATTTTCTTCAAATTCACTTTTAATAATTATTTTCTCAAAAAGTAAAAACAATAGAACCTTTTCATTTTCATTAACATATAAATACACTCATATTTAATAGTTTCTGAAAGTTTTGTATAAAAACATTGATAAATAAAAATGTTATGATGATTTTAAAGTGATTTTTTCGCTGAAAATCGACCAAAAAAAAAACTACAAAATGTGATTTTTTTCAAAAACCATTTGTCTTACAGAAAAACGGATTTGATATTCGTGATCAGAACATCAAAATACATAAAGTTCATTAAGTTTCATTGATTGGCCATTTTCTTGTCGAACGGTGTAATCATCATATAAAAAAAACTAGCCCAATCCTTCAATCTTTAAGCTTCTTAGTAACAAGTTAACATTTTTTCATCATAAAATTTGACAATTGTCTTCGCTAACTGATTAATAACATACAAATTAATGATCAATCCTTAATAAAACAAGCAGAAAATTGCTAAAAATTTATAAAAACTCGCTATAGTCCTATTAATTGAATAATCTATTTTATTCGAGAGATTGAATTTGTACAAATTTATAAATATAAATAATTTTATTATATTTTTTTTCAGTCGATTGCTCGTAGAACTTAGTTTGAACATCGCCGATGTAGTGCGTCCTTATTATGTAGTTGTCGGTTTATTAAAATGGTTAATTCATCGATACGATAATTTAAATTCGCATTTGCATTTTAATGATGGGTAGACGTTTTGTTATAATGCAATTCGTTTCGATTAATTCAATGTTGACGTGGAAATATTATATTTAACATTTCGATTCTGCCGGTAAAGTGTACGTTTCGGAGGGTGCTTTGAGGCGCATCCGAAGTGCTGCCTCTCGGAAAATTATGAGATCAAAAATGGATTCAGAATGCAAGATTCACTCAACTTCGAGAATATGCGTTTCAAATAAATGCATACGAAATTGGCGAAACCGAGATGTTCGTATATTATAATATTGTATATAATACCGGCGCACAGAAAGTATTATGAATCTGCAAATATGCGACGCAAGGATGCAACTGCGTGCAATATATGCAATATTAAAAGCAAACGCAGACATGAGTTGACAAACTAGACTTAGATATAATCGATGTAGAACGAATTCTAAATATGTTTTCGAATCACTTTATTTTACGAAAAGAACTTTTATAGTTGAGATAGAACGAAATTGCAAGTTTTAACGAAAAAATTGAAATGATTCTTAAGTGCAAGAGCAAGTGAAAAAACAAAACTAGAACCTATAAAGTTTCACTTCTAACTCACAAATAAAAAAAATACATTCAAATCCAAAATCGAACCAATACACACCTCAAATAGAAATTTTGCACCAAAACGAAATATTCAAATAAATAAAGAGCACCAGCGGCGAAGCTCCAATCTTGCTACGTGCATCAATTTCCAAACTACGAAGCGAATTAAAACTCGACTTCCATCACAGGTACATACATATTCCTCGTTTTTTTCTTCACTTCAAAGCACCGAAACGGCTCGAAAGCCTCCATCAGACGAAAGTGTCGACTGACTCGTTGTTTTCCGTCGTCTCATGCACACGTGAACGCCTTTCGCTAGTACATAGATGGTATCGATGGCTTTTCAATTTGCAATCCTCGCCTCTTGTTTCCTACGTGTCTTCCATAAGATCGTCGGTAATCCTGATCTCGGGCTTTTTCTTTTCAGCCTTCGAGTTCCGGGACGCTCCTATTCTACCTTGATTTAGTGCCGCTGGTGTCTTCGACGTGATCGTCTTTCATAGGAGTAAACGCGCGACGCTGTGCATTCCCCATGAACAATAGGAAAATATTAAAATCAGATGGTGTGAACCTTTTCTCATTAAACTTTTATCAATTTACAAAATAAACATGTATTATTGTAATAGAAACATAATATTTTTAAATAACTTGTTCTGCTCTCTAAATAAACTTCTCAGAAAAAGTTGGATGTAATCATTTGACAAGGTCCCCCTTTAGAAACTCGCTAATGCCTATCCAGATAATTTGTTAGAAAATATAAAAAAATATCGACAACGGCGTCAGTTTTTATTTTTCTTTAAATAAATAAAATATAATGAAATGAATTAATAAAAAAAATGTAGAAACTAAGGGTACATTTCCTATAAAATATGTACAAACATTCTTGTGTTAATTCTACATTTAAAGCATTCTCTAACATAATTCTGATTTTCAATAAAATTATAAAAGAGAAAAAAATATAATCAAAATACTCAACACAATGATTTTCTTAACTAGTTATTATATTAAATCAAAATCATTCAATAAAATATTGATTCATTTGTCTTATATTTAAGAAAACGCAACGAATGAAAATTTTACAATTAAAATCAGCATTCATCTTCTCTATAGAATTCAAAGCTCAAAATTACTCATCAACATATGACAACTGAAAAGGCCAAAGGGTACAAGTGACTTTGCGGTGATTTCGAGAAAATAGCGATCAAAGTTGAACACGTACCTACATGTGTTATGAGGAGGTCGAGTGATTAGATGATATATCATAGTACACGTTCCAAATTCGTTTATATCCTTTTATATACCAAATATATGAGCGTAAATTGAAGCGATTTCTGTGTATAACATAACTCAATTTCGGAAAAATGTTACTTATACCCCTTGGCCTTTTCAGTCGTCATATATGACATTTTAACCCTTTAACTCTTTACGACCTAAAAAATAAAACAACAGAGTGACCCACCATCTCAAAACAGCAGAGTGCCGGAAACTGGAGCAATCTACCATTTAACCGCTCAACCGGAGGACAGGTACGGGGACACTTGGTACAGCACTTGATATTATACGAAGAAAACCGACGTTATAACGCGATAACACGTGATATAACCGTAACGCGGACTCGGAGGGACGAACCGTTAAAAAGTCGAGCTTTCAGATAAGACGTGTTTGCTCGTCTGCTCGGCGTCTCGACTATCTCGAATAAATTATTGTGTGTTTGTGCTCTGTGTTTGTGTTTTCATATGTGCTCGAATCGGGCTTGCTTAAGGGTGGTTTTGAGGGTAGTTTCGGCGTAGTTATGCGATTGGATTGAAATGTTGTTTAACGGATTCGATCGGTTTGAAGTCAGGTACTTTGTAAAATTTCGTGAGACCCTCTGAAAGATGTGAAAATCGTATATTATTGTAAATTAACATTAAGAAAAACGATGTAAAAATTCGCTTAATATATTATATTTATATCAAAAAATTATAATTTTTCAGATTTTTGAAATGCTCTTGCATAGATCTAATTTCGAATGTAAGAAACTTGACTGTTGTGTTATGAGTATGTATGGGAGGAGTGATCGATCGCGGATTTTCTGTATTTTAATCAACGAAATAATCGATTGTTCTATCGAATGAAAATACTAGAAGAGAGTTTTATAGAAAATTAAAATGCCTTTTTCTTTTTATATTGTGAAATCCGCCCTAACGTAATCCTTTCCTGATTCAATCAAACCGTCGATCGAATCGTTAGCCTCCGTGCACGGGAAAATAAATTAAAACAAAAATACAATCGGCATTAAAACACCTTATATTGCATCCGAGATAAATCATTTTGTACAGATTAAAATTACTAAAGGCGCATAAAACCAACGCGTATTATAATGAAACGGCGCATCAAACTTTAAAAACGTCCGTAAAACTATTCTCTAGCTTTTGGACGCCTACGTAAATATGAAAATAATAATACCCTTTTCATAATTCGAAATAACATAAAAAAGTAATTTTAATAAATTACAAATGCATTTAATTTTCAAAACATCTTGAAGGATAATTAAGACTAACTTCAATTCGATATCGCTTTTTAATCTTCGCTAAAACAATTCATAAATTTCGCTCACTCGACTCAAGGGGACGTTATTCTTTACTCATTCAAGTTATGCACAGGATGAGAAAAAAGGTAAAATCTGACTTGCGGATAATGGCCATAGGAAAAATGGCGCGATGCGAAATTTTTAATTAAAAGCTTCCGAGAGTCGAAAGTGGGCGAACGCAAAAATAACGGCTTCGACCTACCCACCAGACAACGACGTTTTACAGGTGGCCGTTAAACGGCGGTAAAATTCCGTTCTGTCGTTAAAAACTACCCACGACGAATTTTCCGAACCGTTTTCCCGGCTCCGTTGGGAAAAGCGCGCCAACTGTTTGCATTGTGCGAACTTGTTTGGATCCGGATTCAATCCGCGATTGATCTATTGTTCTCGATTTTTTTAAATTATTTTTGTATTAAATATGTATTTTTATATAATTAGGTTCATTAAATTGTATGATTCAAATAAAAATCATCAAAAAAAAAAGAAAATCATGCACGTTTTATTATCAGAGTGCATACTGAAAAAGTGATCATAGTCGATTCAATTCAATTCATTTTATCATAGATACAACTATTTATGTATGTAAATACACAAATATGAAATCAACTTCATAACCTAATCGTAAAAGTATATACATAAATCATTTTCGATAGTTCGAAACTTTCGTGTATTTCAAAAACTGCTCTAGATCCGAAAGTTTTTCAGCATCGTTACGACGTGTCCCACATAAAATTGTTTTTATCTGCACCTTACACGCTGAATCTTTACGATGGTTGAAATTTCACGAAAAATAATGAAAACAGGTCTCCGGTATAACGACCTATCCTGAAGGATAATTTCATGGGGGCAGGACGAAGAGTTTTTACGAGGTCTCATCGACACAAGCGCGAAACGAGCACCGTATAACGAAATTCCTACACACACAATAAACTATATCATACGAGCTTTTCAAAAAATTAATAACAATTTTTTTCTTCATAAGTCGGGTTATATCGCGAGGGCCTCATTCGAGATTAGTGAATTAGTACACAAATTACGAATCACAAGAGCCGAAACATTACCGATAATCACTAGGTTTAGCGGTGCATAATTATAATAATCGCAAACAGCGACGTGATTCGCGAATGAAAGGAATCAATAGCTCGTCGGGCGTATAATTGAAACGTTTCGCGATTCTAAATCATCGATGCATTAGTTGAATGTGTGTTCAATTAACATTTGCCGGCGGATATGACGCGTTCGTATAATAATTAATTTTCGCCTATTTTCATTGTTCATAATTCGATTCGGACGACAAGCATAACTTGTATTTATTTTCAGCGGCATAAACACGTGTCTGCTATGGAGATAACTTGTGATTGAGCGATTTTTATGCACTCATTGAACATTTTGAACGGATCGTGTTATAAATTCGATTTTTATAACACTTCATGCATGTGACAATATAAAATGCTTTATTTATTTAATGGTTAATTTACATATAGTTGAAGTCACTCGTGTTGCCTTTTCCTTTCTAGGTCTAAAAAGTTCGCATTTTGGTATCTCTTACATAGAGAAACAAATTGCTTGCAGAAATAATGTTAATTCTTTCATTGGAAATCCGTTACTTGAAATCATATATATATTTATTTTATCAACAATATGAAAATCATATTCATTCCTCTATAGACTCGCACTAATGCGTATTCGCACACGCTTCGCAAGTCGCATAAACGCGATTATTAATTTCGAATACATCACCATGTGCTTATTCTATCAGAGCTAGAAGAGCGTTAACAATTTTCTCGTCTGTATGAGACGAAACTTTCAATACTGCGAAATATTATAATGAGACGCTCCGATATAATAAACGAGTCCGACTAATTTTGCGTGAACTTTTCCCGACTTCTAAAGGCTATCCTACGAAGCGTGCAAACAATCCGCTACACATCCTTAACAACTCGCTAAGTGAGACTTGACATTGGACTTTTAATGAGTTATAACTCGCAAGTTAACTACGCGGATATTATCCGGGAATTTTATTGGATTCGACTGAGAGACAAACTTCGTATATTTTACACACAACACTTCCTTATATTATTATTTTCCTATGCTCAAACATTCAATCGTTAGATGCTAGACTCGAAGATTATGTAGTTTGGTGTAGACTTTTCCCTATAAAATCCTTATTGTTCAATCCTTCAAATTCTATAGAGAAAAAAGTTAACTTGTAGCTACATAATAATCATATTGAGTGACTAACGATTGAAAGTTCGAGCCTTGAAATGATAGTTGAAAAAAAATTGATTGATCTAAAGTGGCGGTCAGATCTGAAAATTCTGGGGGTGAGTTGTTCCGAAGTTGTTTCGTTACTCAATCATCGTCACAAGAGTGACTAAAATGGTCACCAAATTAGTGCAAAAACTAATGTTTAATTATGCCTTCTCGTAGTATTACTGTCACTTTTTCATACAAAATTACTCCATTCGGCACAACTTACCCCAAGAACTTCCAGCCTCATCCTCCATAACATTGTCAGCTCTATACTATACAGTAGTTAACAATCACTTAACTCCATTAAATTTTCGATCAACACCAGATCACAGAATCTACTTCAAAATAAAATCTTAATCATATATCAATCTAAACAGATACACACACACATCCTCGATTTGACAGCGAGCAGAAAACTTTGCACTCGACATCAGCGTCCATTCCAAGAGTGGTAAAGACGACTCGCATAAAAGTCAAACCCGTGCCTCGTTCTTCGCGATCCTCATCCTCGACACGGAAAGAAGACGAGGAAAATGCTCAAGCAGATGCAGGGTGGTCCATAAAGAGCGCGTTTAAATTTCCAGCAGCGCCCCTTTGTCCGCGAGAAATTGCATATGCACCTCCAGATGCAGCATCAGTTCTAAAAGACGAAGATGCTCCATGCAACCTGAAAGTTCGATCAACATTTTATAGGAAACATCTACTTGCGATTTATAATAGGTTAGATAAAATTCGATTGATTAGTGTATGTAAATATCGGTAATTAGTTGAGTATTGATGATTTAATGTTATAAATAAATATAAAAAACTAGCGATCAACTCATTGAATATATCAAAGTAGTTTTGAAGCGTTTCACGGACACATAGACACACAGATTAGCGCCATTATATAGTTAGAAGATTTGCATCTTTGCAATGCAATATTTTCAATTCAACTTGACTCAAAAGGCATCTAATATTTTAATGTAATCGTCGTAGTTACTCACAAATCAGCGCTACTTTTATAAAAAAATATAACTTATATGAATGCTTTATAAAAAAATCAGCATTAGTTTCAATAGTTTCCTTTCATGTTAGAATTATTTGATTTCACAATATTTTTTTATGAAGAACTTACAGCTTTTCAGATGACTCGTGTAAAAGACAAGGGAAACTCCTTCTTCACTATTATTCATATGCAGCAAAAAGTACATTATATTTTATCTATACATCCTAAAATTATATGAAAATTTTAAAATTGTAATTTTTAACATTTTACGACAACTGAAATTGAAATATCGAAAATTATATTCTCTATCTATAATAATATTTGATTTCACTTTATGAAATTAATAAATTTGATTCAAAATTCATTCAAAACGGATATTTGAATTATAAAAAGGCCAAAATGCATCCTTATAAAGCTCTTGTGCGGATTTTCCGAAGGTTTTTCCGGTTTGCTCAACGTGAACGAAAATGTTCCAGCAGCAGCGCGACTCTTCGCCGTCTCTCATATCCAGAAGAACTAATCGACTCCGGTAGAAAAGTTTATATGCGTTTAAAAATACACAAGCGTCTCACGGTTCAACCCCTGAACTCAACCCCTTATTTTTCGCGCTTAGACACCCCCTTTTTAGAGTTCCTGCGAAATAAAAGTTCTGGGTTTTCGCGCGAGACACCTCAACTTTTTCAAAACCGGAATAATTCCGAAGTCGCATACGAAAATGGCATATTTGAGTATCTGTTTAGAAATTTTCTACGGTTTTGGTTTTTTTTTTTTTTTATATAAAAGTAAAATGTGGATGAGATGGATATTTTCTTTGATGATTATAATGTGTAATATTCGAGTGCTGGCTGTATTTTACTTTAAGATTTGAAAGCGAAATTCGTGAATCTTTTGAGGCGAAATTTTAAATTCAAATACAAATCTTACAGTCTATGTAAAACCACTATTTACATTTGAAAATTCAGTCTCGAGCTTTACAGATTCATCCTCAAGTTTATTGCTAAGCATCTCAGTTACTGCTTAAATTGAATTAACAACGTCTACCTTCCCAACCTTCATTTAATAAACAGTTTATTTCACCTTAAATTAAACATAGAAACTTCGTGTATTCGTAACGAATTTTATATTTTCAACACAGGTACGTCCTACGAGCTAGAGTTGAGATGATAAATTTTCACTCTCAAACATCAAATCACTATTATTTTCACGCTTAACTTTAAACACGACGATACTAAATAAGCCAGACGAGCACAATCACCGGGTACATCAGGTTTTGCGAAATGTACCATTCGAATGCGAACCGCGACCTCAATCAAGATGCTATGTGACGAAAATCCTCAACACCACAGCCGAAAGCATCTCCTGTTCACGACAGGAAAAAAGGGCAAAGAAACCCAAACAAAACGGCAAAGTTGCGATGCGAAATAATGAAACTAAATAAGAAGGAAATTGCATTTTTACCGGACACGATGCGGCGGTTTTCTGGTTCGTGTTCCATACCGAATTTAAGAACACACCGAGAAGAGTCGTATTAAATATGTATGTACTTTTTATTGGTACAAGTATTGCTTCCCAATTATTTTAATAATCTTTAATTCATTTTGAAATAGAGAAGAATATATGCTAAATTAAAAACTTCAAAGACTAATGAGTGACAATAGAATCAATCTTTCATTGACATAAATATGGGGAGAAATTCATTTTCAGGAACCGATTTGTAAAATGTTTTTACACTTTTTAAATCAATTATTCAAAATAAACAATCGAATTTTCATGTCAATCGAAAAAACGACAACTTTCTCTACGATTTGACAATATTAAAACCTAGAATCATGAAGTTACTGATACCCAACGAGAGATCCACAAATGTTTTATAGTGACAAACTATAAGTCGCTAAATTTTCATATGTGATAAATTTATATAAATTAATATACAAATATGGTGTTTTAATTGAATCGAGTAAAAATATATCTAGTAACATTCGTGTTTTGCTAGACTTAATATAAACAAGAGTGGCTTGATTAAACAGTTAGCTCCGGTTCAGTTTTAACTGTCTCTGATTTCAGCGACTCTGAAAACGAGAGAATTGAAGTGTTGAAGAGATCGCTTGTTCTGCTCTCGGATTTCGGCTTTTGCATGTCTTTTTTCACGAATTCGAATCGGGTTTTGAGTGTCTTTGTTTGGATCAAGGTAGATTGTTTCGTACTGCGGCTTGATTGGATTCGATGTTTTCTGTTTGAAAAAAAATCCATACTCGAATTTCATACGAACATATAAAAAGATAATATTTTAATCATATACTATGTAAAATGAACAATATTGCATTAAAAATGTTCATTTTATACATTGACGTTTTCATGGGGACGTCGAATGCAGGTAATTAAAAGTGTTTTATTGAATTTTTCATTCATTTCCGATTTAATTTTTCAACCCTTTTCGCGTACAATACAGAAAAACCTGTATCGTACATAATAAATGCAACTATTTAATCACGCTCGCCGTTTTCAATATTAAAAAGTCTCTCATTATCGATTTGTGTACGTGTGTGCAAATGGTAGAAAAAATTCTACCTGCCACATGAAAGTATGAAATGCACGACCGACCGGTGTATGTACCGGAACAATTTTAAAAAAGCTGTTAATTTGCTAGAATTGAAAACTGAAACACTGCGTATATGTAAATGACAGCTAATTTCTTTTTTCAACCGACAAAGCGCCGTTTATTTATTATTAGCTTCAGCTCGCTTGGAAAATCGCGAGAGCCTTTTTTATTCGTTCTATCCGCAATTTATTTTTACAGATTGTTCTGAGAACTTTTCTGATTTTCTAATTCATAGAAATTCTATTGTTTTAATAATATTTGAAACTTTCATCAATTGTTTTTCGATACGATTAAAAATCGAATCATATTTTCGTTTAATTTATTATTTGAATAAAATATGATACAGCTTTTTTAATATTGTTCTTTTATAACATCCAATGAATGAGTGTTTTCTGAAAAAAATAATGCATTTTTTTCTTCAGCAAACGAAACAATCGCTTCAAAGGAAGGTATCGCTTTGGACGCAACAATAAAAAGGATTTTGATACAAACAACGATTGCGTTTGTCGATGCTGAAAAATTAAAATTTTCTCATTATCTTTGCAACAGTGTTTGCTCTAAAATAGTAAGAAGAATATTTTTCGAGAACATTTCTCGACCGGATTTTTTTCAGCTGAATTGAAAACAGCGCGTAATATTGAAACACTGTTTGTTCACTTTACTAGTCATAAAACTGTAAATAGACAACGATATCTTTTCGATTCAATTTTCTATTCGTTCAATTTCCCATCGTCAAACAACCAATATTCAGTTCAAGAACGTTTCAAAAATCAATCATGTCAAACACCCTCAACTTATACGAATCGATATGAAAATTCGATGATAGTGAGCAGAAAAACTTGTGGGCAGAATCAGCATGATATTTCACGACTGAATTTTATAAAGAGCACAAGTGACTTTTTTTATCGAAATTGAGTTTTTGTACTTAACTCAATATCGATAATAAAGGTAACTTGTGCTTTTTGTGCTTGTAATCTTATCTGAATTCATACACATTCCTATCTTACTTAACATTTGAAAATGGCAGATAGTTTATTTATAAGAAATCCAGATAGGAGAGGCGAATTTTTAAGAAAAACTTTGAGTATTATAAAAATCTTAGAAGTGAAATACAGATGTATCAAGAATCAACTTTAAAGTTTGAAGCAAATCTAAACGAACGAAATTAATTTCATTCCAAATGAATCTATTATTTTTTCCTTCTCAAGAATGGTGTCGACTGTTGAGTTTGACAGTAGATAAAACGCACTAATCTTAAAACCTATACTAAGAATACGAACAAAATCATAACCTGCAAACATAGCTCAACAAACTTAAAACCTAAATCGACTTAATTTGATCCATCAAATATTGCGCGGATGATGATTCGCTCCACAAATATCGAAATATAATAACGCAATAAAAACAAATTACGAATCGAATTTCATTACAATTATAAAATTTCCATTGCTATAAGCAAACAAACAAACAAACAAACAACATCGAATTCGCACATTTTTCAAAACGCAATAAAACGAAGCATCCTCGAACGGTGCGAGCGGGCGCTTGTTTGCGCTATCCCCGTGTACACAGTGCAATATGTTTTCGAACTGTTTTGCCCACGAATATCTCGAACGAAGCGTAATGCAATATTATGTGCAACAACAATATATAATATATAAATATATATAATATAACAGACCGAACGTTGCACAAATGCGCGCCGATTGTTTGCCTCTGGATGAGCGCGAAGCCGTTTGCGAATTTCGAACGTTTCGCACTTAATCTCGGGACGCGTTTAATTGTCACGATTTATTCGATGACAAATGGCGAACGTTTGAGACTTCGCTAAAAATATACGTCACGTTCGGCACACTGTGTATCGATGACAATGGGGGTTTTTTTTCGACGCCCCTGTGATCGGTAAATATGCAGATGCGATACACTGTGCGATGTTGTTGTGCAACGCGAGGTTGTGTTGTTGGTTTTGGGTTTTCGGTTCGTATTCGTTTACAGGTTTGTATTATGTCGTTTATTAGGTGGATTTGGTATTATGAGGGGTTTTGTGTGTTTTGAGTTGTAGATTTTTGTGAAATTTTGTAGAAATGTGGCATATGTTTAAGAATATGAAGTCAGAATTCAATATATTGCTCTAGCATCCAGCGCTCGAGTATTTGATATAACTATACTTTGATATATCATATTAATTTGATTGATATAATAAATATTATACCAAAAATATAGCAGTATACTAAATTGACTCTTGATTTCTTGTGAATCGTTGTAAATTGCATTTTCCCAACCCTCCATTATTCATGTTTATACTCTACATTCTACTGAAACATTTCTAGGAATTTTCATCAAAATTGATATCCCGAGAAGTACAAGGTCTTCTTGTGAGCCAAAAATGATAAATTTGCGGTGTGCATAATAAAGATTTGAATGTGAAAAATTTTGCAAAATAAAAAGAAATGATATAAAAAATCAAATCTGTTGAATCTGAATAATTTTGATTCGATAAATCGTAAATTTGATTTTGAAAAAAGTCGAAAAGCACTCGAAAAACCATAAATCTCCAATTTTGCACGAATCGAAAGAACATTCAGACGCAATACGGTGGCGAAATAAAATTTCGCGGCGACGCTATTTTTCCGTAGTAACGACAGATTTTATGCCCGGACATAAATACCGCGAAGATCGTGACAATAGTTTTCAATGAAAATCCGCAAAACGGTTACGCGGCGAAAGAACAAAACGCTCCGACGAACCCTTCGACAAAATCCAAAATGCAAACACTTTCGATAACAAAATTTTTAAATGGGGCCTAGTTTCTATCGAACGAGGCCCCTTTCCCGGCCCTGTCCGTCGAGCGGGCCCAGTCCATGTTTATATAATGCGGTCCGTTTCAGCGCAAGTACACGTTTCCTTGAAATTGTCTCGTATACCGGCGCTTGTTTACAGAATTTACCACCTCATTTCTCTTGCGGGACCGGCGAGAAATGCAATCATTGCACGCGCAATCGACCCACCATCCGATGTTCTGATTGGAAATAAATACGAAACCCATCGGCCGCATAATGCACCGATGCTTCTTGCGAACCTCTTCCTAGTTAGGGCTACCAGATTTAAATAAGTCTCAAATAGTTCAAAAATTGCCATACCAAAGGTCCTTATCTTCCTCCTATTTAGGACCACCAGATTTCAACATATCTCAAATTGTCATACCGAAGATTTTCAACGTCTTCCTAACTTGGGCTACTATATTTCAACACATCTCAAATGGTTCAGAAATTGCTATACTAGAGATTCTTACCGTCCTCTTAGTTAGGACTACCAGATTTCAATGCATCTCAAATGGTTCGAAAAATTGCCACATAGAAAATTCCCATCATCCCGATCATCATGTGTATTTTACTATAGTAATGGAATCATTTTCATAAAATCATGTGAGAATTGTTCCCAATTAATTGTCTATGTAGGTTTGTTATACTGGCCTTGTTAGGTATCAGCAATACCTACTAGACGAAACTGTATATGCCACATTTACATTTACAGAAAACTACTGTTACATAATTTAACAAAGGACAGATTTCGCAAAGGACAGCTTTCAAAGGTGTTCCTTTGAATGCTTAGGATTCATATTCGGTATGATATATAATATCTCTTTGCTTGCATACTATTTCATTGAACTTACAAGAAGCTCTGAAGAGAGAGAATATTCGAGGAAAATATCAATAGAAAAACTAGAACACAACTGTTTTCCATCAAAGAACGACTATGTATAGCTATAGAGTTTCCATACGTTCCGATTGACCAAGATATTTCGAGTCCTGAATTCCAGTCATTTATCTCAGTCAGATTAAAATTAATACTTCAAAAAAAATTTTTTTCAGTAATATTAACTATTATCTCGGGATATCAGAGTGACATCCCTATTTTTAGGTCCTTGTGCACTTCGTAATTCTCCAGTGTCGATGCGTTGTGTCCTTTCTGCTCATGGGAGTGATGTCGTCAATGCTACTTCGACTGATTGGCGTGCGTTAAGTGCTCCCGTTAGAGTCTTAAAAATAATGTATTCATGATACACAAGGCTTGACGCAGACCGCCATTTTATCGACACGCATAAAATGGACGCCGAGCTATGTATATTATCATAGATTCATTTACAAAACGTAAAATTCTGTGCAAAGTTCTCCAAATGGTACTTGTATGAAATAAGTCTTAAATTAAACATTATTACATTTGAATTAGACATTCATAAATGTATATTCACTTGTTTGCACAACTGTCAAATGGTGACTTCACACTTTCCATGTTTCGATGCCTGAATGAGAATATACATACACACATTCTATTGTAAGTTTTTTTTTAATATAAATAATAAAAATTGCGTAGCTTATTTGACGTTGATACGTAAATTCTAAAGTCGGACTTACACAACGGAATGTTGATATTTAGATTGTAATTTACGCCGGATGCGATGCGAATTCGATCAATCAACTCGGACATCTCTAATTGTACGAAATGACGAATCGATTTGAAGCAATTTAGATCCGTTCCAAATGCAATTTGTATGCCCTTCGTCGTACGAAAATGCTAGATTGATATTCGATGAGTTACACGATTTTCGCTATTTCGAAATATCGAAAATATTTTATGATTGATCATTCGTTTGTTTCAAATGTACATTAATTCGAAACTCACTATGGATTGTAAATCAATGCATGAAATTGAACTGTCGAACTAGTGAATAATGTAACAACTAATTAGCGGACGTAATTTGACTTTTTATTAATGTCGCATAAATTTGCTTTGTGCATACATTTTTTTTTGTACTGCTATATATATTTGAAATATTCAGCATGATTAAAATTCAAATTGAAATGATGTTTCAAATTTCATTCCGACCGATAATATGTAGTGTCGATTGCATTTTATAATAATTTTATGCAATTCAATTCGTCACGCAGTACAGTCGAACCACCGATAATCGAGCAATTTAAAATTTCGCAAAATTAACAGCTTCGAACAATTGGGACGACCGGTTTTTTTTTTCGATATAGCATGCCTCGAACAAAGTTTTTCCGTCTACAAAGTTCGCGCGCGAAACTTTCAATTTTGTTCTGTTTTTCCCGAACTCCCCCTTTTTTTAAATTAATTTAAACGACAAACGTTGGGGTACAGACTATCCACGATAATCGCTGATTGGATCGTACGTAAAGACAAAAAGGCGAAAAAAAGCGGCAAAGAATTTCGCACAAGCGAACGAAACAAATTACCGACAAATCGGGAAAAGCAAACGAACTCTGTACCAAATTGACAAACAATTAAAAGCGCACACTTTGTTTCACTTTCAGCATGTTAAAACAATCTAAGTTTTTTCAGTGTGTTTCATTCTATATTTAATTCAATGTGTGTATCTATAAATTATCAGAATTTTATAAATGTTGTCATTTTATTTTCATAATAAGTAAATTTCTTGATTTATAATAGTAAAGTTTTATGAGTTTCCCTATTATTAGAGATATTGATGATTGTAGAAAATAAAGTTTATATTGTATCAAATTATGTTCATTATTTTTCAACGTAACTTATAGACAACAACTTTTAATTAAGAAATTCAATGATTATACATACAAATTTTATATTATTAAAATACTTTTTTAATATTATTTAATACAATATAAACGCATAGTTGTAAAAATCTTCAATATCTCTTGCTAGGTTTGTAAATAGCTGCAACTATAGGATGAAGCATCTTAGTTACAATTTGAATAATTCGATCTCTAAGAAACAGACCCAATTGTTCAAATTGTAACCAATATGCCTCACCAATCGTTGCTGCTACCTGTCGCACGCTTGGAAACCTAGCTTGATAATGAAACAACCCCTTCATACGTAAAATAAGTAAAATGATACAAATAATCATAATTCAAATTTTCAGCCACTTTTCACTTAAAGCAACCATTCATTAACACGTCTCGCATTAGAGCGAAGATTAACGCAACCGTCCATGATTTTTTCCCGCCTTTTTCGCACATGACATCCGATTCCGCCCGAACAGAAGGAGCGAACGAACGGACAAACAAAACAAAACAATCAAACAAACAAACAAACAACCAAGCAAAACGATACGAAATTACAAAAGGAAAACGCTCCTGAGGATTCGCATGGATGCGCAAATGCATCCAGTCGTTTTCGGCCGTTTCTTTTGTGTACGGCAAATGCACTCTTTTTTTCCGTCGACAATTTCGTTATTTTTTTCGTGTTTCCACCCTCGGGCATTAAGCCAGGTGAGCAAATTCATCCGGCACTACCCCCCTTGGCCCGTTTTTGTTTTCATTTGATTAAAATTCGACGTACGAATGACTAACTCCGAAGTTATTACCGGCAAATTAAATCGTTGCAGTGCATCCGGACTGCGCTCGGCCATTCCGTGCATGTATAGCGGATTTTCCACGTGTGTTTGTGTAAATTTATATTTGTATGATTGTGTATCTGTACATATCTGTATGTATTTGTGTCGAGGGGTAACGAAGGCAGCGTTTCCCAAATGTGCGCCGTGAATAGTTCATGACGAATAAATTGCTGTGGGCTTTATTTAATTACGGCTCCGTGTAATAATTGAACGTTTACGTACACGGCTTGTTGATTTTTATGGTGAAAATCGTATATATTTACATTTCGATTGATCGTAAAGTATAAAAATTCAATCGTTAATTCAGTATTTAATTGATTAAAATCTAATTGTAATTTGTTTTCGTTCCGATAAAGGCCGCTAACAACGCAATGAGCGCCGCAAACTTTTCAAACGATTGTTTGTCCGCGTAGCTTTTTTTTCGTATTTTTTCGTTCATTAATTTACTTTAACTGACCGGTGGAGTTGTGCAAGAGAGGAGAGTGTTCCATCCCATGCGAAGGGGTTTAATTCAAGCCATGGGTCGTGATTAGAGACACTATCGTTCCGGAATTTAGAGGACAACTGTTTTTTTGGATTGGCGGAATGTCATCATATTTTTCCTGAAAAAAAAACAATAGTTTTATATCTCATTTTTTAAATCTTACAAATCGATCATACTGGGCTTTTTAATTAACATACTTACTGTCAAAATTTATGTCACAAAGATGAATGTATCTACTGTAGTGTGTCTGTCTCTGTTCCTTGGATTTTTGACAGTTGATCATTTTCTGTATTAGACAAAAAAGGTTTTCCTATTGAAGTGAATAAAATTCAATTATTACTATTTAGAATTATTTAATTTTTGAATTTATTATTTGATTATTTAATTTGAATCTGTTACGAAATTTTTCTTTACGATTATGGAATACGAATTTAATCGCTGAAATACATTAACATTTACGCATCCATTTACTGCTCAGGTACATATAGATTTCTCGAATTTGGCTACGGCTGAAATCGTACACAAATAAATCGAATTATTAATTATTTTTTTATCTAAATAGTAATAATTTAGATAATTACGAAGATAATTTATACCGCGTTGGATCTTATCAGTACAACGACGCGCGTAAAATATAAATGCACCGAACTTATTTATTTAGTTAAAATATTATGAATTATACAGATTTTAAATCATACATTGAATACAAACCGGTTATCGAATCAGACTATGTAGGTTGAATTCGTTGAATATTAATATAAAAAAACACATACATTTATCACTGAATCGATCGCAAACAATGAACAAACCATATAAAAAAACGAAAATATCGATCACCAGTCGAAAATCAATAATTTTGGTCAATTTTAAGCAGTTTTTTTTATTATAAAATTTAGGAACGACCGTAACGATCGAGGAAAAAAATTGACTGAAAATAAAAAAATGAATTCATAAAAAATTTGAATTTTTTTTTCGAATATTTTTCATCAAAAAGATTTCATTGTTCAAAGATCAGTCGTTTGACAATATTCAGCTAGACATTTTATATGAAGATCGAAAATGCCAAGGGGTACAAGTGATAATTTTGCCGAAATTGAGTTATGCACAGGAATCGCTTCTATGCACGCTCATTTATTTGGTGGCAAAAGGATATAAACGAATTCGAAACGTGTGCCGAGATATATCATCAAATCACTCGACCTCCTCCTAATACATGTAAGTACATGGTCAACTTTGAACGCGCTTTTCTCGAAATCACCACAAAGTCGCTTGTACCCCTTGGTCTTTTCAGTCGTCATATGTCTTAATTTTACTAAAATTTAAACATGGTTCTATTTAATAAATCTTTCAGTCACCCCAGCTTTGGCTCAATTGGGGATTAGATTAGTGAGCCACGCTCCCGTCAGGGTAACCACACTGCATTTTTCCATGCATTCCCCTTTTTTTCCACCAGAATATTTTTCAGCATCCCTTCGTGTAAAAAAAAAGCACGCTATTGCTTCAAAAAAAACATGGAGTAATGCGTTTACAATACCCTTCGGAGTCGAATTCGTAAAGTGTATTATCGAATTAGCTTCGCTTTTCGAATCAAATTTTACTGCGGCTACTAACTGAGTGCCATTGTTGTTGTACACAATATTCGAATATTCGGTTTACATTATTCGTTTCGGTAAAAATTCGCTTTACACTGGTCGGTTAGACTCAATTAAAATTCATTTTACATGCATTTTTCATTTCGTTTTCGGTCCCGGGACGCGCAATGAATGGTCAATTTTGTTTGTAATTCGATTGATTCAATTGGTATTCGGATGGTTGTGTTTATGTAATTATTCGATAGTCGCCGTATGTAATATTCAAATCGTTCGCATTAATCAAACTGCGTATTCTCGTGTAAATATTTGCCGCTCTATGGAAATTGATTGTAATTTAAATTTTGTTTTATATTCAACATAATAGATGCGTAGATAAATGTTTGATTGTGAGTTCAAACTAGATATGTATGTGCTTTAATAACGAATCAAATATTATAGAATTAATAATGACAATGGTTTGAGTCGCATTTCTTTTTAATTTTGAAATATTTTTTGTATGTAAATTTTCGAAATATTTTTATATACAACAACTGTCGAATTCTATAGAAAAAAATTAACACGTTGTTAAATAGGTCAATAAATGGATCTTGCAGTTTGATATGTATTATGAAAGTTAACAAAATGTGAATTAGAAAAAAACGATCAACTCATCTTTAAAACTTTCATCACTATCTTGAAAAAAGATACACATTCTTTTACAAAAAAAATCTGCTAAATTATATAAAACTTGTTTCATTAGTAAATCTGTGATTGGAAAATCTTAACTATACAAATCCGATCATCGTCGATATTGAAATTCACAAATTTTTTTTTTCAAATCAACCAATCCAATATAGACTTGTAGATATAATTTCAATTCACACACACTGAATATAGAGACATGTGTGCAATTTGTAAACGAACCGTACACACGTTTGTAGGGAACATCTCTTTGGGCGAATATTTCACTGCAAACTGCATATTTCCGGACAAACAGGCAAACGCACGAAAAAATATACAAAGGAAAATTAACGCGCCATAGTAATTGTTGCGTTCTGAAAACGAACATTCTGTTTATTTATTGTTTTATATTTATTCGTTCGCGTTTGCACATTCATAACATACGTGCATACATTCTCCGACTGCCTACGTTTTATTTTCGGGCTTTCGCCAGTCGAAGCTTTATTTAATACACGGACACGTCCCAATATTTGCGGTAAACAGATTCGTCAGAGCTCGTGTGTGCTTTTTGTAAATTATAAAACGGGAAAAATGAACAAAGGCTTTTCGGAAAATGGCGCGAACTCGTTGTGTTGAACTTTTTAGAGCTAGGCGAATTAAGGCACGATGCGTTGAATGCGCTTCCGAGTGCACGTCCTGCGAATTCAACTTGTTAACACTTATTTTGCACTTACTTTCATATTATTTTACATTTTATTCAATTTACATTAACCAATAATTAATTGATGACTGAAAAGGCCAAGGGGTACAAGTGGCTTCGCGATGATTTCGAGAAAAGCGCGTTGAACATGTATTAGGAGGAGGTCGATTGATTTGATGATATATCTTAGCTCACGTTCCGAATTCATTTATATCCTTTTACCACCAAATAAATAGAAGTAATTCCGGTGCATAACTCAATTTCGGCTAAAATGTCACTTGAGTTCCTTGGCCTTATCTGTCGTCAATTAGATAATCGAATTATAATCTTACTTATGTAACCATCGACACAATCCTACACCAAAATTGGATCGAAAATCGGATTAGGTAAAGGATTTTTTAATTGTTTTTTCATCAAATTGAAATTGGAAGGAAATTGAACTAACAATAAGATAATAAAACTCTATAAAATCGAAAAATTTGATTGAAATTGATATAAGAAGGTAAGTCGAATTAATTTCAATGACACATGTCGATCTCAAAAATTTGCTTCAAATCGAAAAAAAAAACATCTTAGACTCATAAACATCTCATTTTCTAAATTAAAAAATCTC
This sequence comes from Cheumatopsyche charites, assembly GCA_024721215.1. Lineage (NCBI taxonomy): Eukaryota > Metazoa > Arthropoda > Insecta > Trichoptera > Hydropsychidae > Cheumatopsyche > Cheumatopsyche charites. The sequence goes on from CM045578.1 coordinate 8,868,138, forward strand.
ATACGATATCAAAAGTTATAATCTGAAATTTTTTCGCCATATTTTATATCACGGTTCAGTGGCGTCAATAAAAATTCAGCGATCCGAAAGAACTTTAAGCTGACCCAATTCCCGACGTTACAGAGCCAATATGCGCACGACCTTAAGATCCAACTTTTCGATGGTATCGAAAATGAAATGCAGAAATTACGTCAGCAATAAAAATATATACGCTTGTCGCAGGAATCCAATCAAAATTGAAACGGTGATTCGCGAATAACAAAAGCTTTCGTGCGTCAACAGCCGTTAAGTCTTCGTCGCTTCGAACTTCGCATAACAGATCGATCTATCGGAATGAGTTTTGATATATTCAGTTTATTTCTAATATTTTTTTATCTAATTTTAAGAAATTTGATTGATATATTAATTTTTGTAATAAGATTTGAACTTACATGCATACTCTGAAGTCCAATATTTCAATCGACAATCGGTAATTTGTGAATCAGTTGAAATTGTCGATTCAAATAATTAAGACCAAACTTTAGGCAGTTAAAATATTAACTTTAAACGTTAAAAAAATAAAATTCAATTTTTTCAGTCGTATGTGCGTCCTGAAAACGCGCATAAAGACGTCTGAAAATCAAATTACCCCGCAGGTATACTGTCGATAAAAACGGATCGTCAACGAACCGGTCGTTAAACCCCCACTTACCCCAACTAACCCCCTCACTTCCTCTAAAGCCTCATTCACACATGATTACGATTCCTATCCGTACTCTATAGTGCTCTGTTTCACGCACCCTATTATCTTTGTTGATAGGGCGTCTGTCCTAGAGATGTGTTATGAGTGAGTATATTTTACGTTATACCTAAAAACCCTATTGTCTTTCTTCCTCAAGTATTCTCATCTAACCATTTCTTTTGTTCGTATTTGTAGTTTTAATTAAAAAATTATTCCCTTCAAAATACATTTCTATCTATTTTGTTCTATGTTATGAATCTAAAACGTTCTCAACACTATGAATCAAAAAAATAATAATTGACTACGAAGCTCCATCTAAAATTAATGGAATTCAAATGAAAATATTTATGAGTTTTTTGAAAAGTCATAATGACATTTGAACCCCAACTATTATGGGCAGAGGTTCGTAGTCGATTGAAGTTGTTCAATTTACAGTCTACCATTTAATAAAGCAATAAATATATGAATAATAGAGTGCGTGAGGAAGAATATATCAGGGTACTGAGAGAGTACTAATATAGTACCGGTAAAGTACCAACAGAGCACTGGCTGAGTACCAACAGATTACCGATAGAATGCCGATAGATTACCAATATAGTACCGATAAAGTACCGACTGATTACTGACTGAGTACCGACAGAGCATCGATAGAGCACCAATAGAGTACCGACTGAGAAGCAACTAAGTAGCAACTGAGTAGCAACTGAGTAGCGACTAAGTAGCGAGAAAGTACTAATATAGTACCGATAAAGTACCGACAGAGCACTGACTGAGTACCAACATAGTACCGATAGAGTACTAATATAGTACCGATAAAGTACCAACAGAGCACTGACTGAGTACCAACATAGTACCGATAGATTACCGATAGAGTACAGATATAGTACCGACTGACGATGAGTACTGACTGAGTACCGACAGAGCACCGATAGAGTACCGACTGAGAAGCAACTGAGTAGCAACTGATTAACGACTGAGTACCGACAAAATACCGACAAAATACCGACCAAGTACCGACAAAATACCGACAAAGCTCCTCACAAAGTACCGATTGGACCGATAATGTGTGAATGAGACCTAATAGAGTACCGGTACCAGTATCCGGTAACCGGACAGTATAATGCGTACTTCGGATTCCGATCATAAAATGAAATTTACAATCGTGCAGCCAGACTAGACTCGGACGGACGGTTACAGCCTTTTACAGGCCGATGGCTGAAAACAGTCGTAAATGTGACGATTTCGCGTCCGGTTTTACGAATCGTCGGATAAGCTCGATTTCGATTTTACGCCGGCTCATTTGCATGTCGTTCCAAGACGATAAGATTCAGCTCGAATGGGTCTTTTGTAAGTTTCAGATGCGCTTCAGATGCTAGCTGATGGATCGTCTTTATGTTACATGAATTTTTTTATCGTATGTATATAGCATTTCGATAATAGATTTATATGAATTTTCTGAGATTTTCTACGTTCACACATCATATCGCTTCCTAAATTGGGTACTTCATGAAGTCCAATCGCTACTTAGTAAAGTTATTTTCGTACACTTGGGAAACATTTTCAAACTACATACACGAACGTTTCATTGGTGAATCTTGATGAAAACTTTATGTATGTATCATGAAAAGTTATTGAAATAAATGATTAATTATACTGAATTGAAATGATAACAATGAAAAAAAAAGTTCATAAAATTATTTTAAGTTCGTTAATTATTTTTCGCTATGCTTTTGCTTATACTTATACTGAATGCTTACTACCGAATGTTGCGTTTAGCTGAAAAAGTTTTTTTTTCTGTATAATATAAAGAAAATGTTTTATTCCTTATAATATTATTGTATTATGATTCTGTTATAATATCAAGTTATCGTTATCATGTTATGAACAAAAAAAAATCAATTCACTTATCGTTGGTGTGATCATGTTATGAATTACTTACAAAAATATGATAATAAATTAATGAAAAATTACGCAATATTAATCACTTAATTTACTACTTCACATGAAATTAAGCTGTTAGAAAATTTTACAATAAAATGTTTGAATCTATATGTTGCAGAAGCATGTATCCTGCGGTTTCTTTATATGCACTTCCGTGCGGTTTGCAATACAGCACGACGATTCGTTAACTCCATCGGAGAAAATAGTTAAAAAAAAAATGGCCAGAACACGAAAATGTACATATATTAAAGTCGAGTTCGAATCTTTTACACGTGCTAAGAAGCTTAACGTCTCTCGCCGACAGTCGCAGAAAAAATATATATGCGCAAGTAAAACAAAAACCTTACCCACTCTCTGAGCCTGAAACGAGGAGTCGGTATTAAACTGGCTTTCATTTAGGGTTTTATGTAAATTTGTAGCTCACCAACGGAATAACTAATGGGTTAAACACTTACATGTTTTTAATCTTAAAATCCGCAACTCCATTTCATTTGGCAGCGGGAAAAATCCCCCAACAGTTTGCCGCATAGCGTTCATATTTCCCCGAATAATGTATTATTTCGTACTGCGTTTACTTTAAATTATTACATTACGTAAATTATCTCGTGAATTTGTGTATTTACGTTTCCTCGAACTCCATCGGTATGCCATGTTTGAATTACGTTGCGAAATAGGAACGATCGACGATATAAAGCAGAATGATTCGATAGTGTTGTAATTAATTTTTCGTAAACAATAATATTTTGAACGATCATCGACATAAATGTAATCACAAATAAACTTTGACCATAACTTGTTTATTTATTACACGAAATCAATCAAACAATCCGTGAAAATGTTTCAAATTTTCCGCCACAAATAAAAATTTTCCGACTCAAATAAATTTAGATGTGTTACGTTAAAGTGAGGTTATGTCATCAATTAAACTGTAAATTCATTGATGTTAATTTTTTTCATGAAAATACCAGAAAATATTGAAATTTGAAATGACATTGGTATAAATATCACAATTTTTTGCCTATCCAGAAAATAATATTATTAGTTTAAACGAAATCACTTATTCACTGTCCTCAAAATCTCACTATAACAAATGATTAAACTTACTTAATAAACATTTCAGACTTAAAATATAGTAATTAATCGAAAAATCTCATTTTAAAAATCAATATCGAGCAGGTTCGAATTCGAAACGCGCGCTCTTTTTCATTATATCGTTGCAGTGTTGCCATCGCGCGACTCGAACAAAGCGACCGGAAGTCGAGGGGGTTGGTATGCATGCGCATGACGGCGAATTAAATTAAGCCCGGGAAAGTCAAATGTGCATCTTATTTTGTTTGCGCTTCGGAAATAAAACGCGGCGGACCGCGCTCTAATTAGATCGTTACCCACTTTGAGATGAAAAACCGGTAACCGATATTGCATCCGGACGTCAATGATTACACTATATTGTGTTTTTAAACTCATCACTTAACTACGCATTTAACTTTGATCGATAATTTTATCTTAAAAATAGCAAAATTATAAAAGGGAAGGAAAAATAATGAACTGTGTTCAGTTATGTTATTATCAAATTCGATCACATCAATCGATATCTGTATATAGTTTCCTATTTTTGCACACATTTGGTTCAAATTTTTCGAATTTAGAGAAACTAGGTTCGATGTCGTTGATAAAATAAATAAATACTAGAAAATAAAATAATCATCGTAATAATGAAATCACAGCATTAGTCTAGTTTTGACAACACTTGAAAGACTATAATTATGTATTGTAGTATTATCCATATTTTTCAACTTAAACGTATCATGCATAGATTATTTAACACCTGAAAAACCCAAGGAGTACGAGTGACATTTTTTCCGAAATTGAGTTAAGTACAAGAATCGATTCTATATTCGCTCACATATTTGGTGGCAAAAAGATATAAACGAACTTGGAATGTGTACCGAGATATATCATCAAATCACTCGACCTCCTCCTAATATGTATATGTAGGTACATGGTCAACTTTGAGAGCTCTTTTCTCTAAATCACCGCGAAGTCACTTGTACCCCTTGGTCTTTTCAGTTGTAATTTAAGGTAGTGTATTATTATATGAATACTAGTGTCTGTAAACCCAACGTTAATCGAGACTCATTGGATTTTGAATAGATTGTAAATTTTTGCAAGCATTTTTTACTGCATTTTTGACAAAAATATTCCAAAAATATCGAATTTTTAAAAACGTGCAAAATGTCGAATTGCGCGATAGTGGAATGTGCGAAAGTGGAAAATTACCAGTATAATTTTCGAACTGTGATTGCAGTTTTTTTTTCAGGAAATTCATTTCGATTCTGATTTTATTATTATCGCCGAGTCGGTTCTATTATGACGCTATGAATAATGCAATTGCATAGGCGATGCCGTAATTGAGTTTCTGTTGCATATCAAAAAGTTTTGCTTTAATTTTATTTAACTTTCCATAATGACGTTTTGTGCAATGTAAGACTATTTTCGGAACGGTTCGCGAATGTGTGTTGCGAATTCGCTCCGCGTTTATGCATATGAAATTTCCGATGAATTTTCATTCATTTGCTGAAAATATTCGATATTTTTATAGGAAATTCTTTAGAGTAAATTATTCGATTCCGAAATAGAAAAATCTTTCACAAATAAAATCCTTGCAAAGTTTTCGCGCATCGAAATGCATCTTCGCTATCAGCTGGCAAATGCAAGTGCATATCTGTCCTGAAAAGAAAATTCATAGCTTCGTGGAGCGTAGACATTTTTCTTCTGTTTTCACAAATTACATACCTACTCGACCAAGCAAAATGCGAAGCTATCTGAACAATCAGATATTTTTACAAGAGAACTTTCGCAATCATAAAACACGGCTATGTTTCACCACAATTACATTTCTATCAATTTCATACGGAAACTTTCGATTCTATAATAATATGATGTTAATCGATCGACCTATAGTTTTTATTTTAACTACCACTTAGTATAAAATCCAATCAATTCGACTTTAATCGCTTTCAATTGAAATAATCCAAGAACTAAACCGATTCGATCCGATATAAAATTGAAATTTCATGTTTTTAAAATGATGCATACAAATATCATTCACTTTATATTCATTGTTAAATTTAAATAGATCAAAAAATAAATAATTATAAAAAAGTAGAATTCCTAGTGTGAACTCTTTTCTCTATATTTGTTAAAAAGATTATATCATAAATGAAGATTGAAAAGGCCAAGGGGTACAAGTGACATTTTTGCCGAAATTAAGTTATGTACAGGAATCGCTTCTATTCACGCTCATTTATTTGGTGGCAAAAGGATATAAACGAATTCAGAACGTGTGCCTCAATATATCATCAAATCACTCGACCTCCTCCTAATAGATACATATAGGAACATGGTCAACTTTGAACGCACTTTTTTCGAAATCACCGCAGTCACTTGTACCCCTTGGTCTTTTCAGTCGTCAAATATTAATCAGAATAATATTTTCATTTGTTTCAATAACATTATTTTCAGATAAATTTAAAACTTCTATTGGAATACAATTGCATTTCTTAGCCTAGAAAACGTATAAAATGTTTTTGCAAGCGTAAGTAAACGTATTTTTCATATTTTTTATACTAAAATTAACAATTTTTCCAAAAATTCCCACACAGATCTAAATTCCAACCGGACTCAAAAAAATCTTCACAATATCCAAACAAACACACGACCGAAACGAGACAATCAGCAAAGCACCTCCATCTAAAGAAAATTCGACCGAAAACGCCGAATTCGCCGAAAAGTGGACACAATACCTATACAAACACAGACCGAAAAAAAGTCAACAATCAACGACAAAAGATGACACAAGCGAGGTCCGAAGCACGTAAAAGCGAAACCCTCACACCGGGAAAACCTCGCCCGAGTCAATAAGCCGGTCTACGCTTTGGAGCCCTTCCAAAATGCAATTGGGAAAATCCCCCAGCCTCCACCTTATACCATGGTATAAGGTGGTTGTAATCCCACCACCCCCATGGACAGTTCGAAGGGGTTGCATTTGCCAGTCGGGACAAATGAAGCCTGCGAAACCGATGCATTCGTGGTCTGAGTCTCTTCTGTAAAAGGGTAAGGAGTTTTTGTGGTTTTGGATCTATCTGTTTGTTGGATAAGTTTTTTGGATAGGGAAATTTTGTTTGATTTGGTTTGAATATTGTATTTTTTAAAGATTTTCTAATGTAGGTATTTTCTTATACTTGGGACGGGCAGTTGCTGTTTTAATTGAGTATGTAGAGTGGGATGCTGTTGATAGGGTGGGTTTCTCCTTTATAATGTTAAATTGATTTTTGTTATATACAATAGAAAAGAAAATTAGTTAAGATTTATTAGATTATAGATAAGTTTGAATAGTCAATTGTCAATTAAATAGTCAATATAGTAAATAATTTAAATGTAAAGTTAAATCAATCCTGTGCTAGTCAAATATATAATATTATATCAAATTGAAAAAAAAAATGCTTTCAAAATAGCAGTTTTTTAAAAAAGATACTAATTGACTAAGAGAATCAATTATATAGAACCAATTAATCAAATTTATATCTGTTGTATTATATATCTTCACTGTTCTCTTTTATTTATAACCTTGTATGTTGTATTATACAATATTTAGGTAACAGTAATATTATTATTAGGTTAACTCATAATATGATATTTTGATTTAATGAAATTCTCTGTTACATCTGATATTTTAATTTTTCGCAGTAAAAATCCGTTTAAATAACTACAGAATATGTACGTCGCATTTTAAAGTTAATCCCAATATACTTAATTAATTTAACAAATGTAACTCAAATAATTATTTTAACCCAAATATTATAATTTTACATACAAAGCTACTTCAAACAATATGAAAAAATATTTACAAATTCTAATTTTCAGTCTGTTTATATTACATTCAACATTTTTACACCCTCCCTTAATTAAATTGCCTCAAAACAGACTTACATTCCTCGCGTCCACTTTAGCACACCCTACATCGAAAAAAGCGCACACCAGACAAACAAAACTCCTTCTTTTTCACTTTCAAAAAATAAAACGAAACCTGCGCACATTTCGAAGAACAAACTTCCAGAGAGAGAGAGAGCCTTCCTTATCCTTTGATAGTAACCTCAGACCGTTTTTTTTTTTTTCAATATATTATATTCACAGCCGGCTTTAAAAACGTGAAGATTTTTCAGCGAAGCGCGTGCGTTTGTCGGCGTTTCCCTTTAATTTTTCAACACAGGCAACACCGCCTTGGGGCACTCACTTTACGTACGTCTAGCAATTACAGGCTCTTTACGCGAAACCTTCATCTCTAGAAACTCTCTTGCTGCACACACTTTTTCCACCAGCTCTCGTAAGCCACGTATCGGCCAAAGGGTAATAGATTTTCTTATAGCCGTTTACTCTTTCAGCGAGTTTTAATTTTTTTTTCGTCGACTGGCAACACCGTTCAATTTTCGTAGCGTGCGGTTTTAAAGGAATCGCACCGTGTTAGATTAGTTCATGTTTTGTTTTCATTTCTATTTTTGTCAATGTTTCTATTGAATTACAGTTTTCATTTATGATTGGTTAAATTCGAAAAATTGATATCTGAATGCATTTAAATATAATTTTCTGTTAACAAAGTCGTTTATTAGGCAAATCTGTGAAGCATGACGTATGAAATTAGCATATTTAACCAATTTTTATTGTATTATTTTGTTGCGAAAATCTTGTCTAATCTAACTATATAATAGCGCTACTCTGTGCTGTGTGTCCGTGTAATGCTCCAAAACTAAGTTGATATAATAAAAGGGTTGAACGCTAGTCACTAATATTATTGTATATATCATATTTAATGGGTTCACCGAATATTTTCACAGTTCATACACCTGTTAAAGAGCTTCGAATATGTGTGAATTTCGATGTCGAAAATTTTCCCCTTATCGGGACATTTTCTGGAAAATATCGATATAATATAATATTATTTTATCAAAAGCTAAAAATTTATACAATACTCAATTGTTATAATAAAAACACACCTTATTAATATCGAGACCTTCGACTCTCGTACAAAACAAACTAACCAACGACACAAACGTCGCAAGTTCGCTGTCACATCGGCGGGGGGTTGAATTTTCCATTTTCCGGATTTCCACTTTTCCGGTTCCGATCTCTATACACACACACACACACACATATACATACATATATTATACATACACTAGAACATGATAATGCATACAGTTGTGTCGCAACGAGCCGAACTCTCTCCGGCAAAATGGAAATGTCGGTTAATGGCGTGGCCTTGCGGACTCGACCACAACAACTGCTTTTCGAAAACACGAAAACACCATTCGTTTTATAATATTCGTTAATTTTCTTTTACGGAAAATTTGACTATCGGAAAATCCGCGTCGATGGATTTCGATACTCTTATATACGCAGAGGTTCGAAAGTGTGACTTATGAGTATTTGCAAGATCCTCATCGATGGATTTCGATACTCTTATACACGCAGAGGTTCGAAAGTGTGACTTATGAGTATGCGAAAGATCCTCTTACAGATCCGTGAACTCTTTACGAAATTTCATAGAGATTTTAAATCCCTAAAGTAAGCACTGCGAATTGCTCTTTGGAAAAGAGTAACCGCGCTCTCGGTCTATCTTTTGAGTTTATTTTCAGCCAGCCATACGGAAGTCTATATTTGAAATGAACTTGGATATTTACATATGTGAATTTGCGTATAGAACAGTGTGACGACACTTCGTAAATTACACGCATACCCACTTTATACGACAAATGAGACATATCCGATAATATGAATTTATATTAACGTCGATTTTGTATTCATCACGCATTTATCTACTGCACCCGTTATTCTGGAAAGTTTCACTCATCCGGAGCGTTTATGTATGTATATCGCTATCGTTTAACTTCGAGGTCGTACAAGTATTGTATTATGTTATTATAATATCAAGATCTCAACTTTGCAATATGCTCGACTGACGTTTGAGTCTTCCTAGACGTTCTGAAATGGCACATTCCAGATCGAATATCGTTCAATATGCCAAGTGCAATAGATTTTTTTTCGCTTATATAATAAATCTTCGATGAATTTAAATTCAATTACATTTTTACTTGGAATACATTTTTTTTTTTATTTTATAACGATTTTTGTACTTATGTATTGTACTTTCATCACAAGAAAGTCAAGCTTTTCATTTTATTCATCGTCGGCAACAGTAGGTTCATTATAGTTCATTCTATTCATATGTCGTATATTACGAGAAATGACTCAAGATTCTATTGATAGAGTTAACAGCATCGATATATCGATCAGAAATTTTCTATTAGAATCATTAGTCATAAAATATTCATGATAAAAATAATATCGATTAAATGAAACTATAAAATGAATATAAAAAATTAAGAGAAAATTGCAAGTTCTTAGATACAAGTTTGATTAGATTAAATTTAATTAATTTTTTATTCAGTTAGAATTAGATTTGACGACTGAAAAGGCCAAGGGGTACAAGTAACTTCGCGGTGATTTCGAGAAAAGTGCGTTCAAAGTTGACCATGTACCTACATGTATTAGTAGGAGATCGAGTGATTTGATGATATCTCGATACACGTTCCAAGTCCGTTTATATTATTTTGCCACCAAATAAATGAGCGTGCATCGAAGCGATTCCTATACATAACTCGCTTTCGGCAAAAATGTCACTTATACCCTTGGCCTTTACACTCGTTATATATCAATTCGTCACATTTACAAAAAATCACAAAAAACGCATAAACTTGAAGACAACAAAAAGACATAAACATTCGACCCACCTAATACCCGTTTGACGTTTGACGCCGCGACTTTAAACAATCCCCCGTCGAGAAGAATTATGAAAGGATCAATGCCGGCTCCACGTGTCGCCTGAATCGGAGCACGGGGCCGCCACGGGGACGACTCGGGGGCCCCCCTCGACCGAAACGGGGGGGCGGAGCGCCCGCAGGGTGTTCTGCAACGTCCCACCCGTCCGTAGAGCGAACTATTATGTACCGACCAGGGCCAACGTCAAAATCGATAGCTCGCGTATCTCGGGGAGACGGAACTGCTTCGTCTGCTAATTGCGTATTATCTCGGTTATCTGATTGTTAGATTTTTTTTTTTAAATTAATCGATTAGATTTTTAATTTGTTCTGATTTTATTTTTCTGGTACTTGGATATAATGCAATTGGGCCAAAGATAAAAACTTGAAACGTATTCTAATCTTACTGAAGAAAGAAAGAAAATTTAATCTAATCGTAATCGTCAATATTCAAGTCTATTGCGTAGTAATCAAATACTTTTTTTTTTGTGTTAAAGGTTGTTGGTATCGCGTAAATTCGGTTCGGAATGTTGGTAGTTTGATGCGTGGTTTCGAATGTTTTCTTTGAAGGTTTCAGCGCCCGTGAAAATTTCGGTAATAAATTGTTCGTATTTGTCGATTATGCAATAGTTACAGCATGCTTTGCGCGTGTACACGGTGTTCAAAAGTGTTTTTATTTTCGTAAATGTGAAATTAAATTGTATGAAATATTTTGGTTTTAGGTGAATCATAACAATCGTATGTCAGTTGAAAATAACTGAAGACAAATTACATCATGTTATGATGAAAGTGTTCAAAAATAGCTTCTTGTATCTCTATTTATAGCAATGGCAACAGAGTTCAAATCACAAATGTATAGTTTTAAAAGAACTAAAAATAATCTCCTATTCTAAACTACGCATTTCTTCTCTCGGCTTCTTTTACAGAAAGAAATATCGAACATCTTTCAACTTCATAACTATTTAACATAACACACCTTAACCTGATAATTGAATAAATTTTCCTAAATCGACCCAAACTTCATAATTCCAACTCGACATAAGACATTACCATTTTTTTTTTTATTAAAAAATATCCATATTTACTACACATAACCCAACTTTCATCCTGCAATTTGAGATATTTTCTATTATGTATATACATAATTGTAAAAATAGTTAACTAAAATAATTTCTTTAATTTTTATACTTCACAGACGATAAATACTCCTATCGATATACTTTATTTACATGCAACACAATTGATATCCGATATAAAATTTAATTTGAAAAAAATATTTATTTGTAATAAACAAATGAAATCCACTTTCGAGCCACACTGTACCTCCCGTCCCGTCGAGAGTGCATCGCAACAACCTTGACCTTGTGCACGCGCCCTGTCGCCCCTGCGCCTCCGCCTCCGCCCCCACACCTTCCCTCCGCCCACGCCCCAGTCTCGTCGCCCCCTTTCCCTTCCCCTTCCCCGTTTCCGTCCCCGCCCCCTGCCCCCCGCCCTCCAGTTACAGCCTGTCCCAGTTAGCGACGCCCCCTGTCTCGGCGCCCCTTCCTGCAATGCGAGGTGACACTTCTTTGCTGATAATTTTCCGTGTCTGTTTTTGCTTGATTGTTTCATTAGGTTGTCTAAATAGTGGAATTTTTGTTTGTGCGCACTGTGTCGGGGTCAGTGTTGTCGTTTTGATACAAATATAGAATCTTGTTAAATGTTCAAATGTAATTATTTACTTTTACTTTTGATTGAAATTTTATTGTGTTGGTAATCGTGGCGATTGCATGACGACTATTTTTTTATTGCAAAATCCAATTTTTAGTGGAAAATATTATAAAAAATTGGGCTTGTCTCGGAAAATTTGTAATGAATGTGTGAGAATTAAAAATGATTTATGAAAACAATTCAAATTAAAAACATATGAATAACATTGACTTTTCAATTATAGATCTAAACCACACGACAAGCGTTTTTCACGCATTTCTATAACTGTGGGTGACTAGTAGCTCTCAAAAGGCTAGTTTGCATTACCTGCATAGTACGCTTAAAGTTCTCTATAAAAATGCGCGTAAAACGCATGTCATGTCACCCGAATCTAATCGTAAAAACATATACTAAATAAAAAACGTAACAATTATGAATATTTTATAAATATCTATGAATTTATAATATCAAAATCTTCACATCAATTCCAAACAAAAAAAAAAAAGATTCAATGTTGGTCACCCTGTCGCGTCCACCCTCCCCGTTCCCGATCTGTAAAGAGAGGGCAGGTCGCAAATTCAATACGTCAGCCTATGCACGTATAATACAATACATAGGGCACCGTAGCGGGTACAGCCGGCGAAACGTCGAAAACTGCACCGACGCCCATTAATTAGGAACGATCGATTGTAATGATTAATCGGCGAGCACGTGCGATGCATCTTCCACGTGGACGCGGGCAGTGTTGCCGCTCTTGGCGCTAATTTCGAATTATCGCGCCGCACTATCGATTGGCAGGCGTGAAAGTGCAGCGCGCGCGAAAAACCGTTACATAAGGGAAAACTGCGTGCTCCGCATGCGAGCCCGTTTCGTAATACGAACGCGTCGCGTTACGTAACACATTTTTCATCGGCTCGGTGATTTTTTTTGAAAGATTAATTTGTCATTATATCGTATTACATGGATACTGACAGGGTTGACATTTCAACTTTTATTAGGGGATATTTTTTTCATTATCCATGTGTATTTTGAAAAAAAAATATATTTCATTTACATAGGTACGTGTCAATATGCATCTTTATAGGTCAAAAATAACACTGAAAGTGATTTTTTTATAATTTCTTAAAAGTATTAATATTTTCTATACAAAAAATGCATTTATTGCAAATTCTTTCAAATAATTCATGCTGTAATCACATTTAAAAAACTTAAGCTTTAGGTAAAATGTTTTCTCAATAAAAATTCTCTTAGCCCAGATCTTTCGATTATACATATTAGCAATAACAACTGCCAAATTTTATAAAAAAAAAAAACGTTAATACGTTGCTTAATAGCTTAATAAACAATTGAAATATCATAACCAAGTCTAATTTTAAGATGAGGCAGCTTCCTCCCCAAATAATGTCACTGTACAAGTAAATAATATTCTTCTACTTCATAAGTATCTAACATAACCTATATATCTTACATTTTCGCAAATTTAACCTGGATTTCAATGATAATAAACATTCAATCTTATTATTTTAAAAAAAATCTATTCATCGACAACATTCGAACGATAAATAAATGGCAAAAGCCCATAAAGCACCGACCGAAAATATCGGCGAATCGACCGAACAATAAATTTTAAAAAGGCCAAAATTCAAAATTAAACTCGGCGGCAATAATTCCACCATTTCCCTATGTATTTATATAACATATAAAACGTATAAAACCGTGCGGAACGGAAACCGCGCTATTTTACATGAAACTCGTTAGTTTTCCGACTCTCGGTCACACAGGAGCGGATTTTCCAATAAGTGGAAATACACAGATACACTGAATCCTCAATGCATATGCACATTCGAAGTAAACAAATAATAATTCACATGTCGGATGTCTGAAGTCGAAACGCCGCGCCGCATACTTATTCGCGTGCCGATCGTAATGCTTTCCGACGTGTGTGTTGCCAGCCTAATGTTGTGTTTTATGGTGTGGCGGTTCGTCCGTGGTGAAGGTTTTGTAATGGACGTTTGCTGTTTTCGTGCACTCGTTTTGGTGCAGTGGAAAAATCGGAAAATCGAAACGAAAGGTGAACTCGATTATCTGTAAAGTAAATCCGGTTGTTTGAGTTTCTGGGATGCGCTCTGATTCGAGCTCTAGGTCTTATGTAACGTTGGAAAAAATCGATTTTCTCTGTCCGTTCGTCGGTTTTGATTATTTTATTTGATAGTAGATGGTTATATCAACGGCGTGATACTCGATATAACCTAACTTAACTTTATCTAGCTCATCTGACGACTGAAAATGCCAAGGGGTACAAGTGACTTTGGGGTGATTTCGAGAAAAGTGTGTTTGAAGTTGACCGTGTTCCTACATGTACTAAGAGGAGGTCGACTGATTTGATGATATATCTCGGCATACGTTCCGAATTCGTTTATATCCTTTTGCCACCAAGTAAATGAGCATGTATAGAAGCAATTTCTATGCATAACTCATTTTCGGCAAAAATGTCACATGTACCCTTGGCCTTTTTGATCGTCATTTGATAGTGAATGGTTACATTAAGAGCATGACATTTTACTTAACCTAACCTAACTTCATCTAGCTTATCTAGTATCGTACTAATGACCAAATTATTCAGTACATTTTTTTCCATATATACAAATCAAATCTATTTTACATGATCTTCGTACATGAACACGCGCTACATATCTAATTAACAATCATTTTATTCCTATTCATATTCATTAATCATTTCAATATATTGCAATATCGAATCAAACTTCAAACCCAAAGATACGAATTACGATTCTCAATTGAATCGACTAACTAACAAACAAACATCAAAATCCTCAGACGAACTTAACCCATCCACCTCGCAGACAGCCTCCGAGCGAAACCTCGACTCTGCTCCAAAGGAGCTAACTTCCGAAAGCGAACTTTCGACGGAGCATCGACAGCATCGGCAACAGCAACAATGCCATCGTCGGCAATCAAACGTTCCTTCGACCGTCCTCGGCAGCAGTCGAGCCAACTCCTGGAGCTGAAGCCTCCGCGCTCCACCTGAACGCAGGTCGGACGAGATAAACTCCTCGTGGCGAAGTCAATAACGAGCCTGTCCGCAGCACTCGACGCTTCTAATTTTGTAAATCCCTAGCGCAACTTCAGGAACTTACAGCCCCGAGGTGCCGATTATGCTATCGTCGAAACCTTCGGGGTGAGGATGGCATGTCTTTGAGAAGCGCCGCTTTAAACTCCGACCTGGCTGAAAATAAGCGACTGACTTCTAATGAGGTTTTTCAGGGGAAAGCCGAACGACTACATGACCCAGTATTGTGACCTTTAGCACTCAATGGACGTTCACAGCTGTATAAGGCTCTATGTGCATAGTGCATATTACAGTGAAGTAGTAATTTTAGCATTTATTTTCGAGAGAGTTTTAGAAGTGGCTAGTTAAGAATTCAGGTGTGAAATCTTGATTTCTTTATCTTCTATTTGTGAAATTGTAACGATTAATTCCATTAGGTAATAAGCCGAGAAAAATGATCGAAAGTATTTGATGAGTTTAAAAAAAAACTTGATTCCTTTAATTATTTAATTTTAAGGATGTTTTCAATTCACATTACAGTACAGAATTAATTAAAATGGCTTCTCAAATAAATGATTTATTATCCAGTAACCAAATAAATCTAGTCATTTAATTGTGTTTATGTACTTTTATAAGGTATTCTGGAAAGATATTTCAATCATAAAAATTACGATTATAGGTACCAAGTGTTTTGACATTTATAACTATTTTTTATCAAAAAGTGTAGTTAGTCATGATTAACTCTAAAGGGTATACATGTAAATCGATATTGTTTGAATACTTGTATGTATTTTTTTCGTTTGATCAAAATACTACATGAATGTGCAATTTTGAAAATATATTATGGAAAAATATCGGCTGAGTTGATATTTTTATTTATACTGCAACATTTTTGAAATGTATACAAAGGTGATGCGTTGCTAAGCAAACTCGCTGTTATTTCTATGACTACGCGAATTAATTTTCCACATCTCCGAGAACTGCACACGCTTTTCCACAGCGTTTTATCGATATTTTCTTCAAAACGGATCAAATTGTAAAATTTTCTCTAAAAATTCTCAAAAAATGAGCCATTCGGAGAACAAACCGATACGTCGTCAACAATCCGAACCAATTCCAGAGAGCATCAAAACGGACGACGAAAACGCTGACAGCATATCATTCGATGGCAAGAGGATCAATGTGACGTTTCGAGTGTCGAACCAGAACGACGATCACTTCAAAAGGTCTTTCAAGCACGGATCTTCGATTGGCGATGTGAAAAAAAAACTCTCCAAGCTGCTGAAGACGACGACGGAGAACGTGGTCGTGCTGAAGAACGAATCGATACTGAACGACGACGTGAAAATATCCTCGTTAGAGCCTGATGCAGATGTGGAAATTTTCACCAAAGACGACAGCTTCATCGACGTGGATATCGTTATGGAAAAGTTTAACGAGTCTATTTCTGTGATAATGCACGACGAGACTTCTAAGAGAATTCTTCCACCGAACGTCACGTGCAAGTTCCACGTGGTTAATCAGAATCATTATTTCACTAAACTCTTTCCTAACGGTCATAAAATTTCTATGATCAAAGAAGAACTATCTGGTATATTGAGCGTGGACAAGGGAGTGCTTCTTCTAGTCAAGAATAAATCGATTTTAGGAGATGATGTTTGTTTGGCTGATTTGGAGATAGATAACTTTGGGAATCTAGAGCTGGAGTTGTATACGAAAGATGGCACTAAAATGAAGTTTGACACGGTTTATAAGGACGTTCCTATTTCGGACATTTTGACCGTTTCTATTCCCGTAGGACAAAATCGAGTGATTAACGTCAACGTTGAAGTCATCGATGCCCGCATCGTTAAACCGTACCTCGGAGGTTATCGTAACAAATTGACTGGTAAAACTAATACGATTTTCATATAAAATGAAGCCAAATATACTTACACTGTTCAAATTTCGTTTGAAGGACTGGAATACCATCATGCTTATACTCAAACTCAAGATTTCAGATGTAAAATTCCGCCCGAAATGAAAAATCATAGAGACACTCAAACCGTCACAGTCAGAAGCACTGCAATAGTAAATATTTCTGTTTATTAAATTAGTGTTTTTCCGAATATGTGATATAGTGTAGTTTTGAGAAAAACCTTTATTAGAGTGAACCTTTTCCTGAAAGTGAAACCTCGCGAATAGAAGAAAATATTTTAGATGATGTACTCGAAACTAATCAAAAGATTATCAACATCTTTCAGATTTATCACTAAAATTACTTTAGCATAGTTTATTTTTTGAATTCGGCCTTCATTTTTCAATTATTTTCTTCTGAAAATCATTGAATTTTCCTTGTCTCTAATCTAATATCAGGTTGATAAAACATTTTCAACGATGAAAAAATGAGACTTTATTAGTATTTTTTCCTTAAAATATATTAATCATCTAAAAATAAGCCCATTTAAGCACATTTTCCATCCATAAAACCAGACCTAATTTTCAGGAAAAACACGCTATACCGTAACGCAACCTGACGTTTCCACCTTCACCCGTTGCATTTTCCCAACGAATTTATGAACGGGGCCGATATTCGCGATATCCCTAGTTAACGCATTAATAAATATAATACGGCACTGACAATAATAATTTAGTTGGCGTTTTTTATAGGACACGTGCACCAGCCGCGGCACCCAAATGTATGGCCGGGGCGTTTATATACCGCACGTGTCAGACGTGGTGTTGGTCGCCAGACCGCACTGGCCCAGCGCTTCCCAAACTGCCGTCGAGCTGAAGAAGGAGGAATCCGCCTCCGTCATCCAGAGGGCTTGGAGAAGCCATAGGTGTAGAGTTGCCGTCGCTGGGTGGCTTCAGCAGTGCAGGTGTTTTTTTTTCTCGTGGTCGAATTGATTGTTTGCAGTGGAGTTTTTTTCTGTTGGTGTAAGGTGAATTTGATGGGGGAGTTTAGTTGGTTGATTAAACTGGAATGATAAAATGTTTTTTGTATGATGATATGGAATTAAATTTTGAAGGGAATGAAATGGGAAAATTATTTTTCATGTAATGAGAGAGTTTTTCCTCAGCCAGATACATTTGTTAATTCTGAAATGATAAAATTGTCATCAAAGAACCTACTAACTTTATGAGGCTGTAAAATTTTTGATATTTATTATACGTACAAACCGTATTTTTACTTAATATTTTATACCAAAACTAAAAAGATAGATACAGAAAGCCTTCGAGCCTTTAAAAGACCAGAAATGACGACTGAAAAGGCCAAAGGGTACAAGTGACTTTGTTGTGATTTCGAGAAAAGCGCGTTCAAAGTTGACCATTTACCTACATTTATTAGGAGGAGGTCGACTGATTTGGTGATATATTGAGAATTTGAATTCGTTTATATCCTTTTGCCACCAAATAAATGAGCGTACATAGAAGCAGTTCCTGTGCATAACTCAATTTCGGCGAAAAATTCACTTATTTTGTCTTTTCGATCGTCAAATAGAATCTATGAAGTTTCATTTCTAACATACAGATATTTTATTTTCAAATTTTATTTTATTAATATTATGATAATATAATAAATAGAAACGCATATTAAGTTCATTTTTTTAACTATTTATGATGGCTTATAAAATTCTAATAATAGCTAGAAATATATATTTTGTGCATATATTTATCACAAACGTTTAAATTTACAGAAAGAGGATAGATGATCTCAAAAATGAGGACTTGGAAGAGATTCGGATACGGGATATGCGTCTGAGAAAAGAAATGATTGCCAAGACTTTTCCGAGAACGAGGGAAGACTTTGATCATCTCTATGCTATGGTATATTTTGTATTATTGAACTTCATTTCATTTGAAAAAACAACTGTTTATTTATCTTATTCTTCATTAAGGTGGATAGATGGAGAAATAAGGAGATAGCTCGTATTTCTAAACTTCATACGAAGGGACCGAAGGTAGCAGAATTTTGTTTATTGCTCGATAAAGAAATACAATTGTTGCGTTCGATAGAAAAATTCAGAATAGAGCTGATAGAAGATTTTCGAAAGATGAAAGAAAAAAATCTGCTCGAAGAAATGTCAAAGCCGGTAGTATGGAGAAACTCAAAAGGGAAAATCATATCTATGGACACTGTGGAAGCTCAAAAAGCTAGAGAATTGAAAGATTTGTATATGGAATTTTGTAGAGAAGACGTTGGAATGGAAGAAAGAATGAAATTACTAGTAAATTTCAAACACATTCTATCTAATTACAAATCACCCTTAGCGATTCAACTCAATTCGTTAATCGATAGAGAATGCGAACTCACCATACGAAACGTCCCAGTCAAACATTTGGATGTACTGAGAAAAAGAATTCAATCGACACTGTTTCAGTTCATCAAGACTTCTGAATTTAGTGGTAACGTTGTACAAAAGCACAAAGAACGAATAGTCAAAAACATGGAAGGAGAACGTCTATACCACTGTCTTCAATGCAACAGCATTAAAATGTACACCGAATTCCCACTTCACTCCAGAACCAAAAACATGAACGTCTGCACGGCCTGCTCCAGGAGCAACTTCGCTGGTCAATCTTGGGTCGACATGACTCCTTACAAGTTCATGCTGAAAGCCGTGAGGAGACAGGAGAAGAAGAACAAGTGCATATCCTCGATAGCGTTCATGGTCCAAGAGAGGGACGTTTACTTCATCGTGGACAAGATTTGGCATTCGAGGTCTGCCATCAGCGAGTATGACGACTTGATCGATCTGAGGTTGTCCAGGTGGAACGCCAAGGAGGATTGGTCTCCTTGGAACTGCATCCTGCTGACTTTCAGGGAGATGAAGTCGCATTTGAAGCTCGAGGAGCCGGAAAAGGTTTACGATCCAGATCTGCTGCAGAAAGTTCGCAGCAAGCATCTGTTGGCTAAAACTCATTTTAAGCATTTGGTCGATTATGAAAAAGGTGATGATTTTTGAACGATCGATCCTCAGATTACACTCATCATCAGTAGGTATGTAGATGTATGATTTGAACGAGCATTCATACCGGATTTTCCGGTACAATATAGGTTTTTAACCACGAGTTCTGCACGAATAGCAGTGTGTATTTTGTAATATTGTGTGTAGTACAAAAAAATTACGATCAGTCTATATACATGTTTATATTTTGTTTTATAGGTGTATTAATTGCGTTTATATTTTATCTATTTAATTGTTGTAATTTATTATGTTTCAAATTGATAATTATATTGATAAGATTAATCGTATATTGTTTTAATTATAAATCATGTTCATGCCTGTTTATTGCTCCGATTTACACGATAAACTTTTAAACTTTATTACTTTATATTCAATTTTTATGTTTATCACCATAGTAACATTATACTAACCTGTACATACCTACATACATACATGTACCTACACATGAATTATTTTGCTATGTCAAAATATTTCCACATCTTCAATCGCTATCGTATTGTATCTTTAATCAAATATTTAACTGAACCTATTCATATATGTATATATGTAATACGTGTGTTTAAATTGAACAGTAATAGATACCGAAAGATATCAAAATAAATATAGCATGATAAATCTACATATCTCAATTCAAATATCGAATAATTTCAAAATCTGGGTAAGTTGATTTCAAAAGTAGGTAGACATATAAGAAAATGATATAGTTTAGTCAGTTAAGTAAGTTCGTTTTCTAGACAATAAACTGCATCAGTTATTGATTATTTTATAACTACAAATTCACAAAAAAAAAAAACTATTTTCTTCTAAATTATTTGATAAAATATTTATAAGAAATTATTTACTTCTTGATTTTGATTGAAAAAACTAAATTTGTAGTCGTATTTTGAAGCTGAAAGTACGTTTACACATATTTGGCGCGAACGCTACGCGCACACATTCACGCACGCGTATGGTATCCCACGCTTTTATTGCTTTTTATTCATACTTAATTCAATTAAAATATTTTTTAATTGTTATTATTAACACTTTCAAATTTACTGAATAATTTGACATATGACGCGAATTTAATTAATTTCGAAAAAATATTGTTTTTAATTTATCTGTACATTTATTGAAAAAAAACAATAATTAAACATAAAAAATAGTAAAATATAATTAAGGAAATATTTTAAAGAATAAAACAACGAATTTATCCATTTTCTAGATAAAAACGAAAAAAATAAATCGAACGGTTCATGGCCGGAGAGCGTCGCGTCGCGGCCCTCACCCTAGCAGTGTTGTTATCTGCGGGTTCGCTCGTGTGGGTGTGGGTGTACACTAATATATAATAGAGAGCTGCACGGGGGGCGTTCTCCGGGGGGGCGCATTCCCTCGTCGCCGCATTCCCCGTGAAGAGTGCGACGGTGTGATGGTGTAGTCGTGACAGTTGAAGAACGAGAAAGATGAGCCGATGGGGACGCGGGCGCGGCGGCGGCGTCACAGTGCCGCTGGAGCACCTGTTCCGAGAGAACACCAACTGCCCTTCGGCGGCGAGGAGCGCGGGCACCGTCGGCAAATGGGGCATGACCAGCTTCACCACCATCAGGACCGCACCATACTGTACGCCATACACCCTGCGAATACGAATGCACCCTCACATTTCTTATACCTATGCGACCTCTTCCTTTCCTTTCAAATATAGTTCCACTTTCGCGCTCTCGGTTCTCGAAGATCGATCGAAAATGTACCCTCACGTGTTCAGCCTTCCGAATCTTAACTGTCGCCGCGCTACCAATTTTCCACCTTTTTACTTGAAAGTTCGTACTCGTACACACCGACGATTAATGTTAAACGTGTTCTATATGCATAGATTCCTTCAACTATACCTAACTACCGTCCACTGCATATTCATGTACTCACATCGAATACGTCGAGCTCGTCACTATCGGGTCTACGCTCTTATATTTTCCATCTCTACGTACGGCCGATTCTTGAAAATCATTCAAAGCGGCGAACTTAGATGTTCAACACGTCCAACATACTCTTCGCCGTGCTAATGTACACTTATATTCTCTCCGCCTCTATGTACGACGACTTTTACATACGTATCGTTTGCAATATCATGTCGTATCTCTTGCGTACGGCATTTCAATCCTAATCGTCCGCAGTAAAGGTGGTTTTCCATTTTTATATGCGATTATTTCTCAATTATTGAAAATAATTAAGTTCACAAATGTGTAGAGAGAATTTTCTATAGATTTTTAGAATACATGCATAAATGCATAATCGCTGAAACGTCAGTAATTGTACAAAAAATGTATTTTTGCTTGGTGAAAGTACAAAAATAATATATTGTTTTGAACTATATGTGTAATAACTCGTGTATCGTTAGATTTTCCCCACATTGTCTGAAGAAATAATTATTTGATAATAATTTTGCTCTTTTTCATTTCAGCGTTTGGAGCCAACGTTGGTTTTCAAAAGAAAGCGAAGCAAGATCAAAATAGTCCCTTGACTGTCCCGGCGGTGGAACCGAACGTAGCTCCGCCGAAGCCGAAAAAATTCTTCAAATCTCGTAACGCCGTACCCTCGGAAGACGCTACTTTACCCACCAGCAGTGTCGCTCCTCCGGACGCCAATAAAGCGTTCCCTTCTTTCAGTAAAAAAGAAGAGAAACAAACTAAACCGCTAAGTTATTCTAAAAAGACACCCAAAGCGGATAATAACGATAGTTCATCGGAAATACCCAAACTTAAAATTCACGTAGAAAGATCGCCTAAAAGTAACAAAAGCAAATTTTTCGCTACCAAGGCTTCTAAAAAAGATGAACCGGTCGTCGAAGAAAAAACACATTTAAGCCCCAACAAACGATACCTTGTAAGGAATCGCGATAAGGTTATCAATTATTCTGAAGATCGCAGTAATAGCCCACCGGCTAAAGAAACTGTAACCGCTCCTGCCGTAAATCCAGTTCCCGTAAAAGTCAGTACTCCGAAAACCAGTCCAGCATTATCTTCGCCGACTACCACATATGTCAAACCTGGGCTCTTGAGCCCTACGAATAAAGATGGAAAACCTCCTATTGTGCTGAGAATTTCCAAAGGAACGTCTCGTTTGTTAAGTACCGATTCTGAAGAAGTTTTAACTTCTCCCAATGCTGACCGTAATTCCTTTGCCGATCCTATTGTTGATCTGCCGTCAGAAACTGTGACTCGTGATTCCGAAGCGACTGCTAATTCTTCAACAAAGCAAGATAGCCTTAAAATAACTATTAAATGCTATTACAAAGACAAAATAAAAAACAAGAATGATACAAATACAAAATCCACCGATACGGTAGCTGAAGATACTGAAAAAGAAAGTTCTCAAAATGCAAGGTCGACCAGGTCCTCTCGCAGAAACCAAAACAAAGATGCTATGTCAAATGATGTGAATGAAAAAGGCTCATCGCCTACACCTGGAAGTGATAATTATGAATTGTACCGAACCTTAGCATCTCCAGACTCTCTTCAAAAAGACTTGGCAAATGACAATTTGCATTCTAATGATATGCAAACGATGCCAAATCAAAATATTGATTCTATGCAATCATTATCGACCACAAATACAGAAGATATGACAGAACATTCACCTACCTCTAACTTCAAAAGTCCCAAACTTTTATCGCCATCTAATAACGATAAAGATGTTCATTCTTCAGAAAACAGTTCCGGTAGAGCAATGAGACACAGGACTAACATAAATTATAACGAAAATGCTAACAGTTTCATAGATGATATTACATCATCTAGATTCAATAAAAATCCTGCTAAAAGTTACAGTAGGAGAACTAAGAAAAAGTCTGAGTCTCAAACTGTCAATAATGAAGTTCAACCTATGGATACGGCTTTATCTGACAATGTAGACAACACTTCTGAATCTCAAACAGTACTTCACGCTGGAGAAACAGTTCCTGACGAGGCTCAAGTTTCTTCTGATGTTGCAGACAGTGAAACTTCGAAAGTGAAAAACACTAAAAAGAACATTCAGAAAAGTGCATTTGATTTCAACGATATTCAGAATAAATCTGAAGAACCTAGTGATTTTAATGCCGAAAAGAACTCTAAGATTAACGACAAAGTGTCCAGAAATATTGACAAACATGTATTTAAGTCTCCGAAACGATTAGTTAGTGATAGCCCAGTTTCTGCTGAAGGTGAAGATAAACCTAGTGTAAAATTAGTGATAACAAAGAAAAAAGGTTCAATTTTCAAAAGCCGATCGCTCGTCAACGATGGTCCTGGAGCCACTGGAAAAAAAAGACATCTTTACAAACACAAATGGGCTGATGATGTATGTATCTGTTTCTTTTTTTACTCTATGCTTTATATAAATATTATTTATTTTCATTTTAAAAATGTTAATGTCTTAAATTCATGCCATTTATAATTTAAATTTTTCTAGGGTAAAGGAGGGCAAACTCCTCGACCCGAGCCTGAAGCCAGTGCTCAAGTAGCTTTGCAAGAATTTGAAGAAAATCGTATGTTGACCAGAGTGACTCGTTATCAAAAAGACAAGAACCCATCTTTGGAAGATGAAATTGAACCTTATACCAGCATCAAATGTCCGAAAAACGCTAAAGATGTGAGAATATTAAAATACTTTTTCAATTCTTACACTTTTTCTTTTCAAGTTTTACAATTGAAATTTTTCATTTCAGTACTATACAGTGGTTCGGAATGTAAAGAAAGCGCATCAGATTCAAGAAATAGGAGAGTTCCAAGAATTCAACGACGATGTTGAATATATTTTGGACGCTTTACAAGTGAATACATATTATATAAATTTTTGCACCACATAACAATTTTTTATTACAATTTCTAACCAATTTCAGGATAATAACCCAATGTCAACAAGATGTCTGTCTGCTATTACGCTTGCATCTAAATGTACAGCGCCCGCTTTCAGAATGCATGTTCGCGCTCATGGAACTGTTGCAAAATTCTTCCGAGCATTGCACGATGCCACTAACGATCAAGTAATTGAACCCTTCAAAATTCAAAATAATATCATTTTTCCCATTTATATTATATCACTTTAATACATTTTCAGAGTTTGGGTTTATGTACAGCTACTGTAATGTTTGTCTTATCTCAAGACAATTTGAATATGGACTTAGATAGAGAATCTTTAGAATTAATGTTAAACTTGTTAGAATCGGATGTTTCACACAAGTACTGCTCATTATTTTTTTAACTTTTCATAAATTGTATGTAGAAACTTATATTTCATATTTTATTTTATAGGGATGCCTTGGATGATTGTGGACTGACATCTACTCAATTAGCCAAAAATAAAGAACGAGTTCGTGAATTATGCGCTGAAATAAAAAATCAAGGGAAAGCTAAACACTTAGATATTGATAATATCACGGTAAAATGTTAATAAGCATAATAAAGTTATATGTTCTTTTTTTAATTTGATTTATTATTTTAAATGATAGGTGGGACATTTAGCTATGGAAACTTTGTTGAGTTTGACCTCGAAAAGAGCTGGTGAATGGTTCAAAGAAGAACTACGTGTTTTGGGTGGTGTTGACCACATTTTGAGCACAATATGTGATTGTTGTACAAAAATAGGCGATTATGTAGCAGAATGGTCACCGACTCTGCTAGACTTGCTGCGCAAAGTCGATCGTTGTATGCGCGTCCTAGAAAATGTAATAATTTTCATAATTTTTAATCTTTTGTTGCCTTTTTATCTAATTGTTAAAATTACTAT
Source organism: Cheumatopsyche charites (assembly GCA_024721215.1). Lineage (NCBI taxonomy): Eukaryota > Metazoa > Arthropoda > Insecta > Trichoptera > Hydropsychidae > Cheumatopsyche > Cheumatopsyche charites. The sequence continues at coordinate 8,894,124 of CM045578.1, forward strand.
CTGTTACATAGGTGACTCAACAAAATGAAGAAAACCAAACTTATTTGGTCAGCTGGAAAAATGGACAAGCTGTAGATACTCTTGTTAGACTGTTCCGATTGTGTGATAGAGAAATCCCACTTTATCCTACTTGTGGAACAACAAATAGTGCAGCTGGTGTTACTGTACGAGATGCTCTTCTTCCGACACTCAAAGTTCTCATTAATCTCACGCATGCATTTAAACCAACATGTAAGTTGATACTTTAAATGAGCATATCCATTGAATGAATAAACATTGTTTTATTTTATACCAAAATTATCATGTTTCAGCTATCGGAAGCACAGTTGTCGGTGAACAGAAAGGTGTAATAGATGCTAGTTTACATCTTTTGCTTCAAGCACCAAATTATCTACCCGATCATAGCAATTTTGATTTTAGCGTATGCGTAAGTATATAACCTTTTCAATTTTCAATAATGTATGTTTATATATTTACTAGCAATCAACCCGTTGAATATATCAATGCAATTTTGGAGCGTTATATGGACACAGACACACATACACACACACAGAATAGTGCTACTATTATAGTTAGATTTATATGCTCTTTCATTATCACAGGTGCTGTTACTTTTGATTAATTTAATGCAAAATAACTCTGCAAACGTCAAATTGCTGGTTAACGCTCAAGCACCTGCAGATTTCGAATCAGCTTTACCTTGCGATACAACAGCTATACAAGCATTAATCAATCATTTCTACAAGCGTGAAGAATTGGCTAGGTATGTACTTGATGGATGTAAATTGTATATTATAACCATTAACTAATTATCATTCTTTAGATTGGCTGAACAAAATACTGATGCTATTCTGGATGGAGAAAAGGTCAAGGGTGATGATGAATTGAAAGAAAAGAAAAATAAATCTCATGATGAATTCGTAGAAGAAACTGTAGCAAAATGTAAGTAACTCGTAGATCAATAATTTCGTAAGATCATATGTATGTAACCTATCTGACTATTGCCATATTAATATTATTTTTAAAAAGTGTAATCTTTCAAGTGACAATAAATTATTTTATAAAAAGGGAATCGAAATATTTAAGTAACTCTGGGATTGTATCTTTCTTAAAAAATGGGATGATGAGTATAGTTAAATTTTGTCAGAGAAATGTTTTGTAATCGGTGATATTACAGTGATATTGATGCACAAATTAATAAATTGATTTAGTCGTTATTATTACAACAAACTTCTTCTATTTGCTTTCCAGTACTCCAAAAGGCCGGTACTCACATGGAGCATACTATGGTAGGCTCGTATATTGTTTTACTTCTTGGACGCGTGGTAATGGAATCTGAAGAAAACGAAACTAAGGTCCGCAACATGTTGCCTCATTCGTCATTCCAAGATATGTTGGTCGTATTGAAAAAATACTTCAGTTTCCTCAATCTAACAGCTAGTGTAAGTTAAAATAATTCATTGTGCATTTTATTCTTTAGATTTTTAGCATTTCTTTTAATGTCTTTTTGGAATTTATAGGCTGAAGCAGCTACAGTTGCACATGTAAAATCAACTGAAAAGATTATAAAATACCTGGAGGACTGTGATAAAAAGCACAGTTCAAATTCTGAAATGTCTACTACTTCAAATAGTGCTGTTTACAAAGAAGAAGATACGATGGAAAGGAACGGATCGTTTGCGGAATACTCGAATATGGATGTGTCCAACAATTCCAATATGTCTACAAATGATTTCACATCTGAATCTGATAAAATGTCAAGTTCCATGGAAATGGACACTAGCTTTAACTGATTGCAATAAAATAAATTTCATTTGCGTTTCGTATAATATCGAATATTAAAATTTGAAGGTATAGATATTATTAAATTCTTCTGCAAGTGTGAACAAATACATAGTTAGAGTTGTTTGTAAATATCAAAGAATGAAACTATGTAAGAATAAGAAAAATTAATTTTGAGTATAAAAAATCCTGCATTATGTTTTTTATGATTTATTTTGTTATATGTATTGAATTTTTTTTCAGTTTGAAAAACTACCTACTAAAGAATAGTTTTTTTTTATATCAACTGTTTGACCAATTAACGAATGTTAATATTTTAAGTGAATTCACAATGTATTTCATTCTTTCACCCTATTTTGAAATAGCCTCAATTAAATTTTAAATATTGTTATTAAATGCGTAAAACTCTCGTGTAAGCATATTTATGTATTTTTGGTAAGAATAATTTATTCATGTTTATATAAGGGTAATCATAAGCGGAAATTATTTTTATGTAAACTGACAATTACCTCACGTGCATATTTTTATAAGTGATTATTTCAAATTTTATAGGTTTTCATTGCTAACATTTTTGCCCATTTAATTTTTTATACAAATATGAAATATTTCAGCACACTTCTATTGTATCGATTGTGAAACATAATCTTCATAATGAAAAACGTATATTTAGGACTAATGTGAAAATCGCATATTTCGAAAAATTGCAGTAAAACAATTAAAAATAATATAAACATTTTTTACATTGTGATTCAACTTTTTTCTATTAAAATTTCAATAATTCAAAATGGCAAATACAATCATAGTGAATCTGCAGGGTTGTAAAAAAGAATTCAATTTGTTTACCTATAATTTTTATTTGTTGAAACACAGTGCAACATTTTTCTATTCTATCATCCTAATTTGTTTATGGCATATACAATATTGATCATCTCAGACATAATTTATTCAGAATTGTATCTTAAAAAAATTAATTAAAATCGTAGCAATTTAAACAAAAAAACTAAATGATTATTAAATCAGAAAAATGCTTTGCTGCTATGAAAGTGTAATTTCAGATTATATTGTAAAGAATTGCATGATTAATAGAAAATAGATCTATCGATTAATTAGCTTTATCGAAAATTGTATTTGCCACCGTGTGAATCATTGCACAACTGAGATTATTATACGAAATATTGTTAAACGTAAATGAAATAAATACCAATGTTCAAAGAAACCATTGAATTTTGTTAAATTTATAATAAAGAAAAAGAATAAGATGACATGTTTTATGTATAAATAAATTTTTATATTAATGTGTAATATTTGTAGGCTATTGTAAAGTATCTTAATGCATAGTTACATTATGCTAAAGTTTTTAAAATCCTCGAAAGAGATGTTCTCAAAACGTATTTGTAATTTATTGTTTAGTGTTAAAACCTTGACTCTTATTATTTACATTTTACTCTTTTATCCAACTTTTAATTATTTAAGTATTATATGTAATTGACAACAAATATACATATATGATAAATATTTTATGATTTTTTTTTTCTTGTAAAATATGTACCTACATACATTGGTGATAGAAAGCAAATTATTGGGACTAATTTAACATTAGTTTTAGAATGAAAAGATCACTATTAGGGCTCTACCTCACCGGGACGACATGGCGACGTCGCTGGCTACGTATCCAACAAAAATCATATACAATATGACAATTGGCGACGTTACCAAACCGTCGCCAAGTGAGATAACTGTCATATTGTATATGATTTTTGTTGGATACGTTAGCCAGCGACGTCGCCATGGCGTCCCGGTGAGGTAGAGCCCTTAATATGTATATTGGTGTTATCAGTCAAATTGAAGATATTGCAACAAAAAATTTTTGCCTGCGGCGCTGATTATTGTTTTTTGATATTTTATCGTTTTCCAGAAAAAAATGTTTTTTTTTTGGGAGGGGGGAATGCTACAAAATAGTACTTGGGCCCGGATTTTCTCTCGGGGGCCCGGCTATTACGTAAAAATTGATAGATGTTCCGTTTTGAGGACAAATATAATATAAATCAGTGGTTCTTAACCGGGGGTGTGGGAAGGTATTTCTGGGGGTGCAGGAGGAGCCCCTAAAATCATATATTATTTTTGCGATATTTGAAAATATTTCAATTACGTTTTCAACCGCAAGTAGGAGAAAATAATAAAATACAGCAGGACTTCGACTTTCGCACATAATTATAACACACATGAAAAATCATAGAAGAACGAATCCTCATGTTCACTCGAATCAAAAAAAAATCGATTAATATAAAAAATGTCTAAAAATTTTCGCCTGCGGCGCATTGTGTTTGAGTTTGATAGATTAAATATGAATTTGAAAAAACTTGTCAACTAAGATTATTACTTCCATCAAGGATAAAAGTAAAATTTTCTATGTTTAAGAATTTAAATATTTTCATCTTTTAGGTGTCAATTTTGCATAGGAGTTTGATATGTCAGATGTCTCAAAAATTGTGAATATAACATACATCTACATATCGAAAATTTCATTTTCTGAAGGGATATTTTAAAGAATGTCAAAAATGATGAAAAAAATTTTCGCCTGCGGCGCTATTTTTGTTTTTTCATATATATATATATAGTGAAATCTTAAATCCACCCTAGTAAATCTTAAATCCACCCTAGCGACAGTGGCGCCACCGGTGGCTAATTGTCGAAACCAACCCAACTGTCAAACACTAGCGCCCCTAGTGGCTAATTTTTGCATAGATCCTAGAAATTACCTACCGATCGTTCAAATTGCTTCTGGAAATTGTTAAAAAATGCGCTTTTCATAGGATACTGCGTTTTAAATGCAAAATCGGATGAAACCAAGCTGCTGATTTGAAGTGTGATCGTGTAGGAATATATATTCCTACACGATCAAATCAAATCAAAAATCAGATTTGATGTAGATGTCACAGAAAGAGTGGCTTCTGTCAGTGTGAGTGCGTGTGTACTGTTCCCACCTAACTACCCACCTGTATGTATTGGTGATATTTTGCCAGACACAGAACTAGTCAAACATAGCACTTTTTGTTAAAATGGGTTATATTGGATAAAATATAGAACACAGCACAAAAGTGTTCAAACAAAAATTGTTCAGATTGCTACTACGGTGCTTTTTGATCATATAAGATCGTTGAAATTTGAAAAAAAATTAATAAACATTAGAAATTTGTAATTTTGCACTAGTTTTTTGTATAGATCTACTTTGTTTTTCAATTCAGCTCAATTGTATATAAAACTCCTATACCTAATTATAGTAAAAGAAGAAGATTGATGATGAAAAATACCCATATAAAAACAAAACAGTCATATTTCATTATTTTTAATATTAGGTATGTCTGTTATACCTGTTTCAGACTTATCAACCAATATAGGTGCTCAGGTACCTATCTATCTACCTATATGAAATTTTGGAATTGTACACATACTTTATGTAGATTTGCAGAACCATGCATAGAAGCTGAAATTTTGAGATGTGTAATAAATCGATATCGGTACATCCAAATATAGGTGAATATTCAAAATAATGTAATTAAAACCAATATACCTAGGTGATTCAAACATGTTTCATGTTAGTTCGTTAAATAATAAATTCATACAGACTCATTGATAGTATGTTAACATTAGAATGCCTACTGAAATAATTCAAATGATATATTATTTGGTAGTTTAGCAAATTTTGTCATTTAATAGAATTCATCTTTATTATTATGAAAAGATACACATTTTACATAGGTATGATACGTTATAATTGTACAAAAGTGTTGTGAGATTTAAAAGTTTTCAATCAAAAATCAGATTTGATGTAGATGTCACAGAAAGAGTGGCTTCTGTCAGTGTGAGTGCGTGTGTACTGTTCCCACCTAACTACCCACCTGTATGTATTGGTGATATTTTGCCAGACACAGAACTAGTCAAACATAGCACTTTTTGTTAAATTGGGTTATATTGGATAAAATATAGAACACAGCACAAAAGTGTTCAAACAAAAATTGTTCAGATTGCTACTACGGTGCTTTTTGATCATATAAGATCGTTGAAATTTGAAAAAAAATTAATAAACATTAGAAATTTGTAATTTTGCACTAGTTTTTTGTATAGATCTACTTTGTTTTTCGATTCAGCTCAATTGTATATTAAACTCCTATACCTAATTATAGTAAAAGAAGAACATTGATGATGAAAAATACCCATACAAAAACAAAACAGTCATATTTCATTATTTTTAATATTAGGTATGTCTGTTATACCTGTTTCAGACTTATCAACCAAGATAGGTGCTCAGGTACCTATCTATCTACCTATATGAAATTTTGGAATTGTACACATACTTTATGTAGATTTGCAGAACCATGCATAGAAGCTGAAATTTTGAGATGTGTAATAAATCGATATCGGTACATCCAAATATAGGTGAATATTCAAAATAATGTAATTAAAACCAATATACCTAGGTGATTCAAACATGTTTCATGTTAGTTCGTTAAATAATAAATTCATACAGACTCATTGATAGTATGTTAACATTAGAATGCCTACTGAAATAATTCAAATGATATATTATTTGGTAGTTTAGCAAATTTTGTCATTTAATAGAATTCATCTTCATTATTATGAAAAGATACACATTTTACATAGGTATGATACGTTATAATTGTACAAAAGTGTTGTGAGATTTAAAAGTTTTCAATCAAAAATCAGATTTGATGTAGATGTCACAGAAAGAGTGGCTTCTGTCAGTGTGAGTGCGTGTGTACTGTTCCCACCTAACTACCCACCTGTATGTATTGGTGATATTTTGCCAGACACAGAACTAGTCAAACATAGCACTTTTTGTTAAATTGGGTTATATTGGATAAACTATAGAACACAGCACAAAAGTGTTCAAACAAAAATTGTTCAGATTGCTACTACGGTGCTTTTTGATCATATAAGATCGTTGAAATTTGAAAAAAAATTAATAAACATTAGAAATTTGTAATTTTGCACTAGTTTTTTGTATAGATCTACTTTGTTTTTCGATTCAGCTCAATTGTATATTAAACTCCTATACCTAATTATAGTAAAAGAAGAACATTGATGATGAAAAATACCCATACAAAAACAAAACAGTCATATTTCATTATTTTTAATATTAGGTATGTCTGTTATACCTGTTTCAGACTTATCAACCAAGATAGGTGCTCAGGTACCTATCTATCTACCTATATGAAATTTTGGAATTGTACACATACTTTATGTAGATTTGCAGAACCATGCATAAAAGCTGAAATTTTGAGATGTGTAGTAAATCGATATCGGTACATCCAAATATAGGTGAATATTCAAAATAATGTAATTAAAACCAATATACCTAGGTGATTCAAACATGTTTCATGTTAGTTCGTTAAATAATAAATTCATACAGACTCATTGATAGTATGTTAACATTAGAATGCCTACTGAAATAATTCAAATGATATATTATTTGGTAGTTTAGCAAATTTTGTCATTTAATAGAATTCATCTTCATTATTATGAAAAGATACACATTTTACATAGGTATGATACGTTATAATTGTACAAAAGTGTTGTGAGATTTAAAAGTTTTCAATCAAAAATCAGATTTGATGTAGATGTCACAGAAAGAGTGGCTTCTGTCAGTGTGAGTGCGTGTGTACTGTTCCCACCTAACTACCCACCTGTATGTATTGGTGATATTTTGCCAGACACAGAACTAGTCAAACATAGCACTTTTTGTTAAATTGGGTTATATTGGATAAAATATAGAACACAGCACAAAAGTGTTCAAACAAAAATTGTTCAGATTGCTACTACGGTGCTTTTTGATCATATAAGATCGTTGAAATTTGAAAAAAAATTAATAAACATTAGAAATTTGTAATTTTGCACTAGTTTTTTGTATAGATCTACTTTGTTTTTCGATTCAGCTCAATTGTATATAAAACTCCTATACCTAATTATAGTAAAAGAAGAAGATTGATGATGAAAAATACCCATATAAAAACAAAACAGACATATTTCATTATTTTTAATATTAGGTATGTCTGTTATACCTGTTTCAGACTTATCAACCAAGATAGGTGCTCAGGTACCTATCTATCTACCTATATGAAATTTTGGAATTGTACACATACTTTATGTAGATATGCAGAACCATGCATAAAAGCTGAAATTTTGAGATGTGTAGTAAATCGATATCGGTACATCCAAATATAGGTGAATATTCAAAATAATGTAATTAAAACCAATATACCGAGGTGATTCAAACATGTTTCATGTTAGTTCGTTAAATAATAAATTCATACAGACTCATTGATAGTATGTTAACATTAGAATGCCTACTGAAATAATTCAAATGATATATTATTTGGTAGTTTAGCAAATTTTGTCATTTAATAGAATTCATCTTCATTATTATGAAAAGATACACATTTTACATAGGTATGATACGTTATAATTGTACAAAAGTGTTGTGAGATTTAAAAGTTTTCAATCAAAAATCAGATTTGATGTAGATGTCACAGAAAGAGTGGCTTCTGTCAGTGTGAGTGCGTGTGTACTGTTCCCACCTAACTACCCACCTGTATGTATTGGTGATATTTTGCCAGACACAGAACTAGTCAAACATAGCACTTTTTGTTAAATTGGGTTATATTGGATAAAATATAGAACACAGCACAAAAGTGTTCAAACAAAAATTGTTCAGATTGCTACTACGGTGCTTTTTGATCATATAAGATCGTTGAAATTTGAAAAAAAATTAATAAACATTAGAAATTTGTAATTTTGCACTAGTTTTTTGTATAGATCTACTTTGTTTTTCGATTCAGCTCAATTGTATATTAAACTCCTATACCTAATTATAGTAAAAGAAGAACATTGATGATGAAAAATACCCATACAAAAACAAAACAGTCATATTTCATTATTTTTAATATTAGGTATGTCTGTTATACCTGTTTCAGACTTATCAACCAAGATAGGTGCTCAGGTACCTATCTATCTACCTATATGAAATTTTGGAATTGTACACATACTTTATGTAGATTTGCAGAACCATGCATAAAAGCTGAAATTTTGAGATGTGTAGTAAATCGATATCGGTACATCCAAATATAGGTGAATATTCAAAATAATGTAATTAAAACCAATATACCTAGGTGATTCAAACATGTTTCATGTTAGTTCGTTAAATAATAAATTCATACAGACTCATTGATAGTATGTTAACATTAGAATGCCTACTGAAATAATTCAAATGATATATTATTTGGTAGTTTAGCAAATTTTGTCATTTAATAGAATTCATCTTCATTATTATGAAAAGATACACATTTTACATAGGTATGATACGTTATAATTGTACAAAAGTGTTGTGAGATTTAAAAGTTTTCAATCAAAAATCAGATTTGATGTAGATGTCACAGAAAGAGTGGCTTCTGTCAGTGTGAGTGCGTGTGTACTGTTCCCACCTAACTACCCACATGTATGTATTGGTGATATTTTGCCAGACACAGAACTAGTCAAACATAGCACTTTTTGTTAAATTGGGTTATATTGGATAAAATATAGAACACAGCACAAAAGTGTTCAAACAAAAATTGTTCAGATTGCTACTACGGTGCTTTTTGATCATATAAGATCGTTGAAATTTGAAAAAAAATTAATAAACATTAGAAATTTGTAATTTTGCACTAGTTTTTTTGTATAGATCTACTTTGTTTTTCGATTCAGCTCAATTGTATATTAAACTCCTATACCTAATTATAGTAAAAGAAGAACATTGATGATGAAAAATACCCATACAAAAACAAAACAGTCATATTTCATTATTTTTAATATTAGGTATGTCTGTTATACCTGTTTCAGACTTATCAACCAAGATAGGTGCTCAGGTACCTATCTATCTACCTATATGAAATTTTGGAATTTTACACATACTTTATGTAGATATGCAGAACCATGCATAAAAGCTGAAATTTTGAGATGTGTAGTAAATCGATATCGGTACATCCAAATATAGGTGAATATTCAAAATAATGTAATTAAAACCAATATACCTAGGTGATTCAAACATGTTTCATGTTAGTTCGTTAAATAATAAATTCATACAGACTCATTGATAGTATGTTAACATTAGAATGCCTACTGAAATAATTCAAATGATATATTATTTGGTAGTTTAGCAAATTTTGTCATTTAATAGAATTCATCTTCATTATTATGAAAAGATACACATTTTACATAGGTATGATACGTTATAATTGTACAAAAGTGTTGTGAGATTTAAAAGTTTTCAATCAAAAATCAGATTTGATGTAGATGTCACAGAAAGAGTGGCTTCTGTCAGTGTGAGTGCGTCTCTTTTGACTCTTTTGACGGTAGAAGGCGGTTTCAGATACGTTCATCCACTACCGCATCGGAGGTATGAGAGTGAGTTCCGTGGGATTTGGGCGCATATGTGGAGGTGTAGGAAGTCTCACGTATTGGAGCATATCACCGCACATCCACACAGGCGACCTGGTGCCGAAAGATTCAGATTATACTTACAATTGTATAGTTACATTAGGGAGGAGGAGGGGTATTTTGATGTAGTTTAGTGATGAATGGATGAATGGATGGATGGATCTGTTTATGGGGGATTGTAGGGATAGTCGTCTAGGACATTAAGTGGTCTTGGTATGTTGTTAAATATATATTTGTTTGTGAGTTGTGTTATTTGTTTGTTTTTGGTGTGAGTGATGTTGTTGTAGAAGTGTGTAGCGTATGTTTGGATGGTGTTTTTTAGTGTTGGAATGTTTGTTTCCTGATGTATGTGTTTATTAGTGACGTATCGACAGTTACCGAGGCATCTTCTGAGAGTAGCATCTTCAAATCTTTGAAGTTTGTCATGCTTCCAATGATATTTATGGGCATAGCCCCAAGAAGGACAGGAGTAGGTGATGATTGGTCTGATGATGGTTTTGTAAAGGATCAGTTTGTTTTTGATGGAGAGTTTTGATTTGGGATTAAGTAGTGGATAAAGACGGGATCGGACTCCTTTAGCTTTATTGGTGATGTTGTTGATGTGAGGGGACCAGGAAAGGCGTTTGTCGAAAGTGACGCCTAGGTATCGGGCTCTATGTTGCCAGTTTATGGGTGAGTTGTACATTCGGATGGGAGATTTTGGAGGACTGCAAGATTTGGACCATTTTTTGCGGGAGAAGAATACTGCTGTGCTTTTGTCTGTGTTAATGCGGATTTTCCATTTTAGTAGCCATTTTTCTATGATCGGGATGTAGGAGTTGAGGTATAGCAGTATTCCTCGGGTTGACATGGATGTGGCTAGGATGGCTGTGTCGTCGGCATATTGGGCTATGATGGTTTTGTGAGTGTTGGGTTGGGGAATATCGTGGGTGAATATGTTGAAGAGTGTGGGTGAGAGAATGGAACCCTGTGGAACTCCGGCTTGGATGGGACGGGTTGAGGATCTGATGTCTTTATATTTTACTTTGAATTTTCTGTTTGAGAGGAATGATTTGATTATGGAGATAAGAGGGGGCGAGAAGTTGACTGAAATCATTTTGTGTAGCAGGCCATCGTGCCATACTCGATCGAATGCTTTGGCTACATCCAGGAAGACAGCGCCTGTGACTTGTTTCCTGGTGAAACCTTCCAGAATATGCTCGGCAACCGTGGTGATTTGGTGGACTGTGGAGTGTTTGTGACGGAAACCGTGTTGGGTGTCTGGGATGATTTTGAGTTGGTTTAAGTCTGTAATGAGATGTCTGTATATGATTCGTTCAAAAATTTTGGAGGGGATGGAGAGTAAACTGATGGGGCGATAGCTTTCGGGATTTGTGCTGTTGGAATGTTTTTTGCGGAAAAGGATTACATCTGCTATTTTCCAGATGTCTGGGAATGTTTGGGATCGAATGCAAGAATTTATGATATTTGAGAGGGCAGTGGTGGCTCTTATGTCTGCTTTTTTAAGCATTGTGGGGGTGATGTTGTCTGGACCTGGAGCTTTTCTGTTCTTTAGTGAATTGATGATTTGGGAAACGGTTTTTGGGGTGGTGAGAGGGAGAAGAGTTTGAGATATATGATCGTGTACGTTTTGGGTTCGGGTGGATTCGGATAGTGTGACTGGCGAGTTCAGGGTAAATTGTTTTTCTAAGGAGTCTGCAAATAGTTCGGCAACATCGGCTGGTGAGGAGGTGAGGTTGCCGTTGTGGGATTTCAGGGTTATGTGAGTTTCGAAGGGATCTTTGATCAGGGATTTGGTGGTTTTCCAGAGGGAATTGTCAGCTGTATTAAGGGATTCAAGGTGATTGTTCCAAAGAGTGTTTCTGTAGGTTGAAATTTTGAGTTTGATTAGGTTTTGCAGGTAGTTAAGGTGGGTTTTTGTGGATGGATCACGGGTTTGTTGCCAGGATTTACGAATGGTGTTTTTTGTTTTGATGAGAGAGATGATGTTGGGAGGAAGAGAGGTGTTCTTTTTTGGAGGGGAGAGGATGATGGATGCGTTTAGGGCTTCTGACATTTGAGTGTTGTAAGTTACAATTGCTTCTTCAATTTTTGTTGGTGTGTTAAGATTTTTGGGAAGAGAGATATGGTGGTAAGTGTGGTTGTGAAAGATTTCCCAGTTGATGTATTTCTTGGATGAGTTTGGGTAAGACGCATCCTGAAGGGCTAGTTCCAGGATGACGGGGTTGTGGTCGGAGCTGAGGGCTGGGATGGTGTAGATGTTGTAGGGGATTTGGAGGTTTTTGGTAAGGGCAAGGTCTATGGTTGTTGGCTCGAAGTGTTGGCCGAAGTGTGTTGGGGATGAGGGGGTGATAATTTTGATATGTTTTTCTTTTGAGTAGTCTGTAATGAGTTTTCCTTTCGGACAAGTCTTTCTATCCCATGAGTGGTGACGGGCGTTGAAGTCGCCTGCGGCAATGGTGGGGAGTTGATTTCCAAAAAGATCATCGAGATCTTGTTTGGATGGAAGGAGTGAAGCTCTGGCATAGGCTGAGGTGATTATGAGAGGATGGGAGGGGTTCGACATTAATTTAATGGAGGTGCTTTCAAGCCTTTCGTTATATTTATTCGGGAGAGGTTCAAATTTGATGGATCTTTTTAGGATTATGGCTGTGCCACCATGCCTGTGGGGGCCATCGGAGCGGATAGTGTTGTGGTTTGGGAAGTAAAGCTTGTCCGATTGTGTTAGTTTTGTTTCTGATAGTAGTGTGATGTCTATGTTGTTTTGTGTCATGAATGTGTGTAGTTCGTGCTTTTTGTCTTTGATGCCATTGGCATTCCAGAAGACAATTTTCAGGAATTGGACTGGAGGATGTGTTATTGGAGGGGGAGTCATTTGAATAGTTTGGGGATGATTTCTGCGAAGGATTTCTGGATTATTTCAGTGATTGTGTGTTTTAGGATCTCTGTGATGGGAGCGATGTGTTCTGCGGATGCGGTGGGTAGTGTTGGGGGGGATGGTTGGGATTTGGTGATTCCGGCATAGGAGTTGGGGCTAGAAGTTGTTGCCATCAGGGGGGGGGAGGTTTGGGAATATTGGGTGGGGTTGCTGAATTGGTAGGGGTTTCTGTGTTGGATGAGGTTCCTGGGGATTGGGCGGGAGGGGCAACCCGGGTAGTTAGCCGTGTGGTTGCCATTGCAGTTAACGCATTTGGCGGGAGTATCTGGGCTTTTGATGCAGTCGGATGTGAGGTGGTTTTTTCCACATTTAACGCATTTGGGGGGAAGGTTGCAGCCGGAAGAGTTGTGCCCAAATTGTTGGCAACGGTGGCATTGTGCCACACCAGGTTTTTTGCGGAGAGGTTCTACTTTGATTCGGAGGTTGAGGAGATTGGTTAGGTGGAAGATGTTGGAATTTTCTTCGGATTTTGGGAGTTCTACGAGAACTAGCGGGATGGAGTGACGGTCGGGGCCACCCTTCATGCGGGTGACTTTGATGATGTCGAATTGGTCGGAGAGGGCAGCAAGGATATCGGTATCTGGGATTTCTGAAGGGATTCCCCTGATGACAACTTTTAGGTTTTTGTCCTCTTCTAGTTGGAAGTGGACATGTTCTATTTGGTTATTTGAAAGGATTTTTTTGGTGAGTCGGAATTGGTCGGAGTTGCCTATGTCAAGGCGGATTTGATTTTTTTGGAGTTTGGCATCAAAATTGATGCCATTGTTGAGGAGTAAGGATTTTATGGAATAGTAATCTTGAGGTTTGTTAAGGATGATCGGAGGGATTCTTTCGCGTTTGGCTGCGGATGATTGAGATTGGGTGTGGGTGGGGGTTGTGGAGGGTTGGGGTAGGGTAGCTGTTTGGGGTTGTGATAGGGGTTGTGACTGTGTTAGGGGCTGTGATTGTAATGAGGGCTGTGATTGTAATGAGGGTTGTTTTTGCGTTGAGGGCTGTGTTTGCGTTGGGGACTGTGTTTGTGATGAGGACTGTGTTGGGGTGGTTGTTTTGGAGTGATGCTTTTGGGATTGGGATGTGAATGGGGTTGGTTTTATAATGAATCTAGGAGTTGGAGTTCGGGTTGTTGGTGAGTGAGGTGTGGGGGGATTTGAGGTTATGTCTGAAGTGTCTAGAGACCGGTTTAATTGTTCATCATGCAGTGTTACCTTTTTAATGACAACAGCTGTATATTTTTATAAAATTGAATTGCATCGAAATTGCTATATTTTACAAAGTATACAGAAAAAAAAATGCAATACTTATGTTCGTATGTATAGAACTTATTTTAAATTGCATAATCAATATTATAATTTTACTAAGCGTATTTGTACGTCTGTCTGTCTGTCTGCAACTTTGTATGGAAAATCGTCAAGCATAAATTTCATCCGGTGCAAATTATAGCAGCTTTGCATCTTTTGCATCGCATTTAATTCGAAACTAAATAAAACAATATGTTAATTTGGATCTTGCGGCCTTTGCTATAAGATACATATTCGTGTGTCGTTCGGATGTATCGGAAATATCTGTACATACATTCATACAAATCTGACCCTTAACGCCGATTATCGATAGGTAGCATTTTTGAATATCAAGGTCACGTCGGCCGCGGCGCTCGCTTTGTTTATTTTTTCAAATATAATAATTAATTTTTGAAAACAATTAATTTTCGGCCATTTTGTTTTCGTCGCGTCTCGAAGTACGAATCGGATCGGATCGACCGGAAATTCGTTTCTGACCCTTCAATGACCGAACAATTAACACGTTTGGAACCGATATATTTTTAATATTTTTTTTTAATTATATTACGAAATTCGAATGGCATTTTTTTATAATGACTAACAAAACTTTAAATTGATTATATTAATTGTATGGTTTGTTTATAATAACCGAAATATAATACATACATATGTATTATTAGTTTATTATTTAGTTTTGCAGCTCAATTGGACACTAAATGCTGTTCCAGAGGTTTATTTGATTTTTACTTTTTGAGTTCATTTTAATTTTGTTTTTTATAATAATTAATTATTCGAAAACATTTATTTTCAGCCATTTTTTTTCATCGCATCTATAAATATATGTAAATCAACTGGAAATTCGTTCTAACACGTTCACAACTAAACAATATTAAACAACTAAACTAAACAACTAAACAACTCATTCAGACTTGTATGTATAAATCAGGGGTAGATGGGGAGAAATCCGTCAGAAAGATTTGATTCTCTTTTGTTTTTCGCCTATTACTCGCCTATTAAAACACGATTTTTCAAAAAGTATTCAGTGGCAAAAAACAAAAAAAAGGATTAAATCTACTCACATTCCTCTATAATAAGTATTTTATTTAAAATAAGTCATAAACTAATATTAATTTAACTTCAGAACGTAAATGTCAAAAATTGTTGAGAAAAATATTAGATACAGTCTGTAAAACTAACTTTATAATTTTAATGTATAAAAGCGCGTGTTGACAGATAAATGACAAAACAATCAAACGTTAACCTATAGAATTATCTGATGCTGCTATTTAGCGGTTCTTTTTAATTCGGAATGGCTTCAGGTGATTATCAATAAAAATTGCGTATACTTATAAAACTATTAATGATTCTTCATCTTCTAATTGTGTACCTTGTTCATCTTTTAATAATGTAAATTATTTGTTTTCGTTCATATCATATTAATGATTATGATTATGATTTGCTTTTGATTTGATTGCGAATCTTTGTGAATGAAAATTTTCATTATAAGTGTGATATTTGTATTTTTTCAGCTGCTATTCCATCTCGCAAGAAGAATTTGTTGGCATATGACCGCTATGATATTATTCTTGCAAATAATTTTATAGAATCTATTGATAAATGGTGTTCTCACCACAAAAATGGCATTCAAATATGCAATGTGATATTTTCTATGATTACTTCATCAAAAACCTCAACGCTTGAAACTCATATTGGTGAATTGTCGTCGATAGTAGAAATTATGAAAGATAGAGTAAAAAGTAAATTGTGGATTGTTAGATATTTTTCTTTAATAGTTTGTTAATGTTAATTGTGTTTGTAGTCAAAAGGAATATTTTGGAAAATTTTAAAACTTTCGTGAAACTACAAAAGTCATCAAATCCAAGTTATGATCCTAAAACGCATAAAAAAATGTTAAATCGTTTGAATAAACTATGTATTTTGTTTGAGAGTGAAACAAATCTGAAAACCTACATTTGTGGTATTAACATTGATTTTGTGGTATTAACTCGTTTTTTTATTTTAAAATGATTATATGTTAATATTTTGTTTTGATTTTATATAGAGAATATGGCGCATTGTAACGATGAATATGTGTTGGAAATATTTAGAAGTGCATGGGAATTCAACACACATATTGTCGATTTGGAAATCGAAATATTAAGAAAAGAAATGGATCATTCTTAATATTTAATGAGAGGAGCTTGGGAAAGAATTTAAAAAATGTAATAAAAG
This sequence comes from Cheumatopsyche charites, assembly GCA_024721215.1. NCBI lineage: Eukaryota > Metazoa > Arthropoda > Insecta > Trichoptera > Hydropsychidae > Cheumatopsyche > Cheumatopsyche charites. The sequence goes on from CM045578.1 coordinate 8,910,846, forward strand.
TTATTTTCATAAAATTCTGTATATAATGAGCAAAATTTCATTTTATTATTTTTTTTAAGTATTGTAATATTGTAAATATATTTAGTGTTTATAATAGAGTATTGTGTTTATTTATGATATGTAGGTAG